>CAUYQV010195353.1:0-12780 GCA_963574575.1 Galagoides demidoff
GGGCTCACAGGGAGAGAGTTGGATTCACAGGAAAGAGATGGACTCACAGGCGGAGAGAGATGGACTTCTAGACAGAGAGATGGACTCACAGGCAGAGAGATGGACTCATGAGGAAAGAGATGGACTCACAGTCAGAGAGATAGATTCACAGTCAGAGAGATGGACTCACAGGGAGAGAGATGGACTCATGGGAGAGAGATGGACTCACAGGGAGAGAGATGGACTCACAGGGAGAGAGATGGACTCATGGGAGAGAGATGGACTCACAGGGAGAGATGAACTCACAGGAGAGAGATGGACTCACAGAGAAGACATGGACTCACAGGGAGAAATGGACTCACAGGGAGAGATATGGACTCATGGGGAGAGATGGACTCACAGGCAGAGGCTGCAGGAACCGAGCACTTTAACTTACTGCGTTTCAGCCTAGTAAGAAGTGCAGTTTTCCTGGAGTGCAGGTTGTAAGATAAAACCAGAGTTGAAATGATGGCTAAGACCAACTGTGGGGGACTTTTGAGTAGAAAAGAATTAGTGTCCAAAAGATCAAGTAAAGGACTCATGCAGAGACCCTGAAAGATAAAAGAGACTTCAAGGAGCACTGGACAGATGAGCTGCTGAGCGCTGCCCCTGGGTTCTCACAGCGTCGCTCACGAGCATCTCTCCTAGAACATGGGTGGTAGGACTTCTCCATAAAATTTCAGCTGCCTATGTTTGGGGACTCTTTATCCTTCTCTGCGTAACACAAGGATGGGAAAGTGCTTAGGATGTACTTGATAACTGTCTCTTACGGATGCCATCAAGCAGCCCAGCCTATGAGATCTCCAGATGGAATAACCAAGGCTCAGGGTTGCCATGGTTCAGTGGCCGAGTGGAGATGGTACGATGAGTGCCCAAACCTGCACCACATAGCCCAGTCCCATCCTCCCAGCTGGCTGACCCTGGGGTCACTGTGTGGGACCATAGCTATAAACACAGCAAACAGGAGACATCCGACTAGATGTGTGGGCCCCTCTGAGCAGGGACCCTAAAGTTGAAGCTGCTTCAAAATGTTTCCCTCACTGTCTGATGTAAGCACCCTGCCAAGCAGGGCACAGCCAGCTCCAAACTCCGGACTGTGAGAGGCACAGTGAGTACACTGCCCACTGCTGTCCAGCACCTAAGGTGCTGAGGATCTACAGGTGCCGATGATCCCAAGGAGGGTCTACAGGCACAGTGATGTCCCAGGGAGGGTCTGCAGGCACAGTGATGGTCCAGGGGAGGGTCTGCAGGCACAGTGTTGGTCCCGGGGAGGGTCTGCAGGCACGGCGATGGTCCCAGGGAGGGTCTGCAGGCACGGTGATGATCCTGGGGAAGGTCTGCAGGCACAGCGATGGTCCCGGGGAGGGTCTGCAGGCATGGTGATGGTCCCGAGGAGGGTCTGCAGGCACGGTGATGGTCCCAGGGAGGGTCTGCAGGTATGCCAATCATCAGTGCATGCTTCCCAGCTAAAGGGACTTCCTGCAGGATAGCAAGGTGTGGAGTCATCACAGTCCCCAGATCAGGAGAGAAACTGCACTACTGCAACAGGTAACAACAGCCACAGGTCCAATACACTTTGACCAGGGGTAAGCATGTGCTGTGGTGGGCAGTGGTCAACTGGCAGGCCCTGCTCCCTGCCCTTGCCCTCCACAGCAGAGAACAGCTGAAAGCCTTCTCGTCCCCTGCAGACCCATCAGCAGAGTCTTCAGGGTGCTGGTCCCCATCACTCGGACCCTCAGCATGGTGTACAGCAGAGCATCTGTCATCTCTGGTGTCTGCTCAGTGAAGGAGCAGGTGTCTAATGAGATCTGGTGTCCTCATCTGTGAAATGAGGCCACCACAAGTGCCTGGCGTGAGGCACTATGAGAGCTCAGTTGCTCCCCCAGCAGGGTTTGCACTTACTCCCTGTTAAAACCTTTATTTCCTCCTCTCTCTCTGGACAGAGGCCCTTCCTGATAACTAGATCTTTGAAGTATACATGTGGGTTCCCCAAGAAAACAGAATCAACAGAGTTGATGTAACATGTCTGACTTTATACACATACACCCCTGACCACACAGAGTCACACCACAGAACAGCATCCTGGTAAATAAATGAATTGCGAATTTGACAGGCAGTGGCCCTGTAAGATTAGAGGGGAGTTGAAAGATTCATATTGCCAGGCAAGGCTGGCGCTGCCCCAACACTGCAGCACAGGGCCTGTGTTTATGTGACTCGAGTCACACGAGTAAGCAGCCCCGTGCATGTGGTGACGCGCAGACATCATGCTCAGTGATGCTCACTACTGGCTGTGTCACTGGCTCACATATTCACTGTACCATCACAGTTATTTTAGTATGTACCCCTTCTACTTATATCTTAAAACCATTAATTGTGAAACAGTCTCACTCAGCTTCTCCAGGAGGTCTCCAGAAGAAGGCACAGGAGGTGACAGCTCCATGTGTGTCATCTCCCTGGAGACCTTCTGAAGGGACAAGAGGTAGAAGGCAGTGATGTCACTGATCCCACCCTGTGCAGCCACAGGCTAATGTGTGTGTTTGTGTGTTAGGGTTTAATAAAATGGTTTAAAACATCACAAAATAAAAAATGATAAAAATTTTAAAAGTTCATAGAATAAGCATATTTAAAAAAGAAAATATCTTGTATAGCTATACGTCGTGTTTGTGTTTTAAGTTAAGTAAATTACAAGAGTCAAAAAGTTTGACTGGGCATTCGTATTTCGATGATTAGAGTGCCAGCCCCAGGCACTGGGGCTGGTGGGTTCCAGCCCAACCTGGGCTTGCTAAACAAAAAGGAAAAGAGTTAAAAATAATAATAATAACAAGTTTATGAAGTGAAATAGTTACAGTAACCCAAGGTTCATTTATTTTCAAAAACAGAAAAATATATTTTAATAAATTTAGTGTGGCCTAAGTGTACAGAATTTGTAAAGTCTCCGTGCACAGTGGTGCCCGTGGCCATCCCCTGTGCTCAGCACTCCCTGACTCCAGGAGCAGCTTCCAGTCCCGCAAGCTCTGCTATCATTTTTGCTGTGTTGGGGATTTTTTGGTATTTTTGCTGTGCCTTTTCTGTCTATATATAAATACATGCTAGAGTGTTGCAGCTGCTCTCAGCACCCATTATAGTAAGGTGCTGTATAGGCTTGCAGCCTGGAGCACAAGGCTTGGCCACATCCCTGTCCAGGTCTGCGTAGGTCACTCTGAGATGCTCACACGATGACACCAATTTCATAATGCAGCCCCATGACTACGTGACATGTGGCCATATGTGCATATATGTCTCTATAGATGGAGACAGAGCAAGATTTATTTTAAGGGACTGGCTCACAAGATTGCAGGGCTGGCAAGGCTGAGTGTGTAGGGCAGGTGGTCTACAGATCCAGGAAAGAAGCAATGTTTCCATCTTGAATCTGAATTCCACAGGGCACTGGGCTGGAAACTCAGGCAGGCTCCTTATGTGGCAGTCTTGAGGCAAAATTTCTTCTTCTTCACTGGGAAACCTCAGTCCTTGCTGCTGAGGTTTTCAACTGAGTGGATGAAGCCACCCACGTGCTGGCAGGTCGTCCACCCTCCTAAAAGTCTACCGGTTCAAATGTTGATCCCATCCAAGAAATACCTTCATGGCAACACCTAGACTGGTGTTTGAACACCTAGGCCCCACATCCCAGCCCAGTTGACACACAAAACTCACCTCCCACCAAGGAGCTGGCGAGGCAGGGCCTATGTGACCAGAAGCCGTGAAAACTTCCCAAGTGGTGAACTCATTGTCAGACTTCTCTGGCAAGTTCCTCTCCACAGGGTCACCAGCTCATCTTAGAGGGCTGGTCAGTAAAATAAAAATGTAAGATAGTCCTTACCATTTCAAGATAGGAGGGCTCCTGAACTTGAGAGGATGGGCCCTGTGTAGATATATTTAAATCCACACCTAAAAAAACAACGCTGCAGCAGGAGGCTTTGCCTTTAGCCCTTCTGGATTGGGCAGTGCTAGCCGTGGACGGTTACCAGCTTCCAGGACTAGCTGTGTTTGTCACGTCTCCAGAGCTCGGTCTTTGCTCTGTCACCCCAGGAGAGAACAGGACAGTGCTGGGGTCACAGGCCGACAAGGAAGTTATCAAGGAGCATTTGTGGAGGAAAAAAATCACCAGGCAGTGTTTGATGGAGCTCCTGAAATGCCTTCAAAAGAAAAGCAGGGACGTTAAACTTGGCTAATTAAATGAGCCAGGGATGCATAACAATGCTGGTTTATGATAGTGAATGTAGTTAATGAATGTTAACAGATTAACTCAATGTGAAATAATTTAATCTCTTCATAGCAAAGTGCCTAAATTATATGGGAGCTCAATAAATATTACTTGAATCAGAGTTCATTGCTAAACAGGCTGCCTTGCTACGTCGGATAACGTTTGCCAGACACTCTTAAAATTCAACTGACATAGGAACGCTTCCAGAATGTTCTTTGACTCATGGTTGCTGTCCCTTCAGTATCTTAACAACGTCTCCTCAACCTTCTGGCAACAGAGCCATGCTCTTCGTTTTACAACCAGACAGGTGCTAGTGGGACCAAGAAAGTGCCAAGGTCACCTGCTGATGGGGGAGGGGCGGCCCACAGACGCTTGTTGAGGGGACTTTTCTCTGCCCCACACCACTGCTCCCCGTAACATAAAGCCCTTACCTAAAAAATATTTAGGTAATCAAATTACTTTAAACACAGATTTTTTTCCCCCAATGGAAACACAAAGAGCTATTCAGAATTATATGTGAGACATAATTACCTAAACCTGACTGTGTGGTTGTCTCTGTGAATGAATGCACTTAATTAATTTTTCCTCCTAGCTTCTTCCTCTTCCCCAACCATAATCTGTTTTCTTTCATCCCAGGGGCAACAGAAGGACAACAAAAGAAGGATCCAGTGATTTGAAATTCCAGAACTTCGCTCTACTGAAAAATAGGTCAGAATATTTACTTGTTTATTAACAGAGCAGTAAAAATTTTAGTTCTCTGGGGAAGAAGCTGACCATCAGGCATAAACACATCCGCACACACAGAACTCGCTAAAGTGGCAGAATGGCCTTGCTGGAAGTGATCTTGGAGGTCACACAAAGACGAGGGTGCAGGCAAAGGGACGGGGCGGGGTCAAGCATCCCAGCTGGTGTGTGTCACAGACCTGGGCGGGAAGACCCCAGCCCCCTCAGCTTTGCAGGTCAGGCCTGTCCCCACCGGCCACCCAGGATACTAAGCAGCTGGAGAGGGAGCCACTGAATGGGAGGCTGCTGGGGAATGATGGGTCAAGTGTTGGGTCAGGGGCCAGGGCACTGGCCCACCGTGGAGTCTCAGGGCAGGCAGACGAGATCCAGTGCCTACACCCTTCTTTTCTTTTGTCTTTCAGTAGAGCCAGGCATTTAAGGAGCAGTTATGGCATTAAAACTTGCACAGGCTCCTAAAAACACAGAGACAAAAAATGGAGTCCTGCCCTCCAGGGGCACACAGACCAGTGGAAGTCAGAAGGGAACCCTGACTTGATCGGGTTCCTGGCAAGTGAGCAAGTTCAACTCAAATTCAGTGGGGCCTTGGCCTGCCCTGGCCAGTGGGCTCATCAGGGACCTGCTGATGCTCAGAGCCCTGGAAAGGCTCTTCCCCGCAACTCACTGCCTCAAACCCCCCTCCCAGGACAGCCAAGGGCGCCCATGAGTTCCACTGATTCTCACGTCCCAATTTGGTCCACTCAGTCAGTCCACCAAACATCCTTCTGTCTCTACTGCGTGCCCCGTGCTCAGAGCAGTCTTGGGGTCCTACAATGTGCTACAATGTTATTCCCAAGCAGAGTGAGTGAACACCCGCACAAGACAGTACTTGAGGTATTTTTCAAAACCACTTTAAGCAAAGGAAAATTCGTGGCTGTTCTCAGGCTTCCTCACTGTTTACATTAAATATATTTGAATAATGCATTTTCAGCTCATTTTTCTTATTTCTTGACAATAGCAAGAGATGTGAGATGGAAGGGTTAGAAGCCTTCCTTCAAATGGAGTGGGCTGAAGCAATTACATACATCAAAGTAATATTTACAGTTACATTTTAGGGGGAAAAAAAGACAGACAGAGAAGAGCAGTGAGTTTTTCCAAAGCAAATTATTTCAGAATGTGTCATAGCATGATCAAGATGTATTAAAAAGAGCAGCAGACAATGTTTCTGCAGCCTGTTCCAAACCATTTATAAACCCCAATTTTTTTAATGTCATATACGTACAAATCTCTATACCACTGCATATTTTATAATAAAAGTATTACATGAATATAAATTAGTATTAGAGATATAAGATCAAATTGAAATGTCTGAAAACTACATATTTGGGTCCACCATCTTTCTTTAATAACTATTAAGCCAATGAATTCTCACCCATAAAAATTGTAATTATCAGCAGTTAACAAGGAAGATGAGGAGGAGCTACTGGTGGACAGTCCTGCAGCCAGAATGAGTCCATGGGGCCTGGATCTCAGCCTCCCTGACCTGCAGCCTCTGTCCATTCTAGCTCCTCATATGCTTTAGAAATGGTATTTGAGGCCAGGCGCAGTGGCCCACACCTGTAATCCCAGCGCTCCAGGAGGCCGAGATGGGCAGATCACTTGAGCTCAGGAGTCAGAGAGCAGCCTGAGAAAGAGCGAGACCCAGTCTCCACTAAGAAATAGAAAAACTAGCTGAGCACCGTGGCTGGTGCCTATAGTCACAACTACACCAGAGGCTAAGGTAGGATGATGTCTTGAGCCCAGGAGTTTGAAGTTGCTGTGATCAAGGCTGACGCCACAGCACTCTATCCAGGGTGGCAGAGTGAAACTCTGTCTCAAAAAAAGAAAGTATGGTATTTGAAAAGCGGTGGCATTCACCACTGAATTCCCTGAACCTCTAGCAGGGCCTGTGTTTGGAAAGCGAGTCTGTCGCAAGTTCCTGTGTTGGTACAAGTGCTCCCAGCAGAGTCTGAGACCGCTGGGGTCGGACAGCGCCGTTGGCATGAGCGTGGGCTTTGGGGTGGTGAGGGGATGTGGTCCACACCCAATGGGGAATGTCTAACCTGTTACCTGTCCTTAAAGTCACTGTGCTGGGTACTGGGGAAATCATAGACGAACACACAGGCCCTGCCAGCAGGGTGTCCAGTCTGTGGTAAGGACAGGACAGGGGTATGGGACAGACCCTGCCAGCAGGACGTCCAGTCTGCAGTGAGGGCAGGACAGGGGTATAGGACAGGCCCTGACAACAGGACATCCAGTCTGCAGTGAGGGCAGGACAGGGTGGGACTCCAAAACCCTATGTATAATATTCCCTGAGGCCACACCATGTACTGTGGTTGAAACAGACATAGGCCTACAGGAACACAAGGGACACAGGACCTGGGAAGTGGACGGTTGGCCATGCCCACACTTCAGTGGGGGAAGAGCCAGGGTCCTCCTCCCTGCCCTTCCTAAGCCCCAGCCTCCTCCCGCTCTGCTGCTGACACCAGCAGTGTGGTGCTCAACGTCCCCAGTCAGACCCTCCCACTTAGTCACCCGCCGACTGGATTTTTCCTTCTGCCTCTGGCACCTGCAGCAACAGTTGATTCCAGGGGGACAAGGTGCAGGTGGCTGTAATAGCCCCGGGCCCATGAGAGCCAGCCCCACCCTCTGGAGACGAAGCCCTCTTCTATCTTGTGACAAGGAGGCCCTCTCCTGGGCCCCTCCAGCCAGGCAAGCCACGGCTGCCTGTGTGCTCTCTTGACCTCCTGGTCTCACCCCAGTGGCCCTTCAGCTGCCCCAGAACCATGCAGCACTAAGGTGCCTGTCACAGACACGTCTGCCCCTCCGGCCACCCCACTGGGGAGAGGGCAGTGCGTCCTCCCGAAAGGTCTCACAAGTAGAGAGCTTCACGGCAACCCCTTCACAGAGGCCGTGTCAAATGCGGTGATCCTGCAGCTGTCCACGGGAGCTCCTACGCAGGAGATGCCCATGAACATTTGCTGGAGGGAGGGGGAAGAAGAAGGGGAGATAAAGGCAGGACCTGCCCAGGCTGCACGGTGCTGACACCCTGGGATGCTGTTAGCTGGTGTCATAGTATCCAGAGCCTCATCCAGTGCCTGAAACTAGTAGACACTTAAACAGACGAGAAAAGAAAACTACCAGGGGAAGGACGGAGGGGAGAAGAGATGGAAGACGGAGGCCAAGTAAGGGAGGGGCAGAGGGGACAGCAGGGATTTCAGAATCAGAGTTGCTGTGCTCACCAAGGCTAACCAAGTATAGCAAAGCCAGTCCGCCCCTCTGACCCTCTGCTGTGGAGTCCATTAAAATACCAAATACCTTTTTTATTAAATCATAACTGTGTACATTAATGTATTTATGGGTATAATACAATGTGATTGTAAGTTTGTATATGGTTTGGAATGCTTACATCAAATTGGTTAACGTAGCCTTGACCTCAATTATTTGTGTGTTAAGACATTCATACTCTACTCACCTTATGGAATTCCTGAAGAATACCAGATACTTTTGTTTCCATTTGCTAATATTTGTCAGGAGCATCCGTAACTTACATAAGAGGGATTATAACTTACAAAGACCTGTTTTCCATCCTCAAAGAACTTGAAATCTGGTTGAGGAAAGAAAAAAAAGTAAGGTTTAACAATAGGAGATTTAAATAATAAATTAGTACTCACCATCTTCTAGCTTCTTCACGTTTATTCTTAGAGCAAGAAACGCCGCGGGCGTCCCGAGGAGGGAGGAGCCAGGCAGGCAGGGCTGCTTCCCACGGAGGTGGGGAGGGCTCGGACCCCCGACAGCCCTTTGCGGGGAGCAGGGGTGGCACCAGACACTTTTCAGGCTCCCCTCAGAGAGTTGTGTGCCCCCAATATTTTTATAACAATACTACAGATAAAAAGGATTCTTGATAGAATCAGGAACGGCGTTAAGAAAGAATGAAGCCCCGTGTCACTTATTAAATGTGGGCCTTGGCCTGATTCCACACGGGCTGAAATGCATCTTTTTCAGAGAGATATGCATTTGGGAGGTGCCCCGAGGTCTATGAATTTGAGCTCTATTTGTGCACACAAGCTGAGTAGGCTCCAACTGCATGCTGGGCTCTCTGCTTGCCTTGCTGGGACAGGACAGGTCTGTGCACAGACCCACATGGGTCTGCAGTGAGCCTCTGGGCCCTGGCACCCTGGGACACTCCCCTGCTCTGAGCAGCTCTGTGCGCAGTGTGTGGTACTCACACAACAACACGCAGGGTGCACAGGCCTTAGGCTCTGCACGAGGCTCCTGGTCTCCCTCTGAGGAATTCTGAGCTTGACAACGTAGGTGCCAGGGACATGCCCAGCTGGGAAGAGGAGGACTATGGTGACCACATGGGCAGCAGTGTCCTCACTGCCTTACCCCTGGACTCCATAATGCCCAGTCCTTCCCTCCCCCACCAGTCCTATGTGTCTCTGTGTCATTTTTCTGAAATGTAGCACTAAGCACCCTTGATCCACACACCTGGCAAAGCCTGACACAGCCTCCAGGATGGCACAGGCCTTGCTGGTCTGTCCCTCCAGCCTCTGCTCTCTGAGCTCACTGTGCGTCTCCAAACCATAGCCCCACAGTTGAGGCTGACGAGGGCCCTCCACCTCCACGTGGCAGAGAGGAAGGAAGCTGAGACCAACCATCCAGCAGGCTGGCCGGGACCCCAGGGCTAGCCTTAGTCCATCTACTTGTGAAATGAAAGGGTTAGTTCCTCATCTGTGATGTCCACTCGGTGCTGGTCGCATCCGTAATACCCCTGAGACTGAGATAAAGACACTTCCACCAAGAACTGCTGTGAGATTTGGGTAAAATCATTTTTGTGGCGTGCTCAGTTGCCAGCACCACACAGACATCCAAATAGAGGGAAGACAGGAGTGAGTCTAGAAGCCTTAGACCCTTCTTCATTTCCCTCTAGATGTATCAATTGTCTTTCAAAAGTCAGGGAATTTTATTCTAGAGTAGCCTTTCAATTTCAGGGGCAGAATTTGGAATGAAACATGGAGCTGAACCAGTTAATTGCAGAAGTCTGAGAAAAAGAAAAGCCTGGTGGTGTGAAGTCACCCTGATCACGCCCCATGGGCTTTGCTGTCGAATTCTGGTTAGTGCCTGGGGAGACCCAGAGAGGACTGGGTACTACACTCAGGGGGCGATGGGTTATTGGTCTCCATGCTGGGAGCTTGACCCTGGAGACAGGGCCAAATCCCATCTCTATGGGACCGGAATAACACGCCATCCAAACTCTGTTCCCATGGATAAGTAGAGCACAATCCACACTGCCCACTCCATCAAATCCAGTTCTACCAGGCAACGGGAGAGAGAATGAGTTTACTTTTGCATCCTTTAAAAATTAAAAATTATTAAGCCTAGTAAATTATTTAAAAGTATTAAAAATTAAAAATAATTCCAAATTAACAATCTGTATTTGTAATGAGCTTTAACTATTGAACACCACAGGCCTCCAAGGGGTCAGCCTCATCCATACCCGACTATCTAAACTCCCTTGCCGGGCGCTGACACCTGCGCATACATGCCGGAAACACAGGAGGGGACACCGGCTTCCCGCACGCCCCAGCATGGAAGGAGCAGGGGTGAGGAGGTCGAACAGGTGGCTGCCAAGCCAGACCCCACAGCCTCGTCCTGTTCACACAGGTGGCCGTGTTACTGATGCCAGTGACAGAGGAAGCTGGGCACAGCCTCGTAGCGCCCTGGTAGGAGGCCCTGCTACCACAGGGGCCTCACTGAACACAGACGAAGCATAATGGGTCTCCGTGACATTTCCCGGCGACATCCTTCACTAAGCACCCTCGGCTGTCAAGCTCTGAGCACTAACACAGGAATCTTTCCAAACAGCTTGTCTACTGCTGGTGTTCAGATGATGTCCCTACCCCAGGCAGACAAAACTATGGTGCTGGGGGCACGCGTGGGCCCCAGGAGGCTGGTCCTCGCCTTGCTCTCTGCCCTCCCTGCTTTGTTCCCTGGCACAGCGGGCTCAGCTGGAATAACAAGCCTGGCCCTGCTCTGCTGACGCTTCCTCTGCTGACTCCCTTGGCCACCACTGACGTAGGAGAGCCCTGGGGAGCGTGACCCCTGGGATGCAACGCGTGAATGAGCAGCGTCAGTCGGGCCCACCGGCAGGGACAGTGGATCAGATAAGCCACTTTCAGACAATTGGGAGGAAGCACCGAGATGCAGAGAGCCGGGCAGTCCCCAGGCTTATGAATAAGAAGGGATTTAGAGCTAGACAATGCCAGCCCTGCCAGTCACCCATGTGCTGCTCCAGACAAGGTGCTGCCCCTTCTCAGTCGCATCTGCAAAGTGGAGGTGGAAATGCCCACCAGCCAATATCCCTGCCGTGAGCCTGTGCGTCACCTCCACAAGCTGCCTCCCACCCCTTCATTTGCTGTGTGTGTATGATGAAAACACAGTGTACGATTTACCCTCTTGCGCAACATTAAGTGTTCAATAAGGATTGTTAGTTGCAGGCGCTGTGCTGCCCAATAGACATCTAGGACCTACTTAGCTTCTATGACCAAAGCTCTGCGTCCTTTGCCTAACAGCCAACCCCCTTTTTTCTTCCCCCAGCCCTGGGCAGTGGCTCCTCCACTCTGCTTCTGGGAGTTGGACTGTTTCAGATTTATTATAAAAGTGGCATCATGAAATATTTTTCCATTCACAGGTCTCTATGGATCTCCAAACTCACCTAGTTGTAGATGTTTAGCTTTCTGTAGGTTAAAATAATTAAATAAAAAAATTTGAACTGGAAAAAATAAATAAATTGTGAGAAAAACATAAATAAGTGGGTTGAACTAACCCATAAAAATAAAATGCCCACCAGCGTTGAGCCTGGCTCAGGGCCTGAACAGGTGCCTGGAGATGCTGGCTCTTCCCTTTCCTCTTTGGACCCCACTGTTTAGATGCCAGATGACCTTGGCTCTGCCTTGGAGATTCAGAGACTTGGTTAGAATGATGCTCCTTCAAGTCTAGGCTTATTTACCCTATTTAAGAGACCAGTGAGTGGGACCGCAAGTTTCCAATATGCCTTCGAGCGTGAAGTTCTTGATTCTAAAATCCAGATAAGGCCAAGGTCAGAAAAAGGCTGAACCCTAATTTAAAAGCCAAAGCTCTTTCTGGGATCCCAGGAAAAGTTGGCCTCACTGTTCCCCAGGCTCGGGTCAGCATGCTGCCTGCGTTGGGACGGCTGCCTCAGACCTCAGGGACGACATGGCACCCTCACACTGAGCTTTCACCGCACACACACGCATCATCTTCACTCCCCTGTCACGAGTTGCAAGTCTGAGGAGCCTTTTGCAGCCTCAATGAAAGACCAAGATGTCAGAGAAGAGACCACACATCTCACGACATCTCCCTATGACAACCTGTTTGGAAGGAAGTCTGGAGAACCCTCAAAGAACTCCAGCTAGACCTCCCACCTGATCCTGCAATTAAAAAATCCTTTCTACCACAAGAACATTTGCACTAGACTGTTTACTGCAGTTCAATTTACAATCGCCAAAATGTGGAAACAGCCTAAATGCCCCCCAACCCAGAAATAGATTAACAAGATGTGGTATATGTACACCATGGAATACTACTCAGCCATTAAAAAAGATGGAGACTTTACATCTTTTGTATTAACCTGGACAGAAGTGGAGCACATTATTCTTAGTAAAGCATCACAAGAATAGAGAAACAAGAATCCTATGTGATTAGGATTCTGATATGAGGACAATTAAGGTCCAGTACAC
>CAUYQV010195360.1:0-25778 GCA_963574575.1 Galagoides demidoff
GGTATCCACACTATGCTCCCTGGGGTTGAGGGCGGGTATCCACACTGTGCTCCTTGGGGTTGAGGGCAGGTATCCACACTGCTCCCTGGGGTTGAGGGCGAGTATCCACACTGTGCTCCCTGGGTTGAGGGCAGGTATCCACACTGTGCTCCCTGGGATTGAGGGCGGGTATCCACACTGTGCTCCCTGGGGTTGAGGGCGGGTATCCACACTGCTCCCTGGGGTTGAGGGCGGGTATCCACACTGCTCCCTGGGGCATCCACACTGTGCTCCCAAATAGAAATTGCACTTTGCGTTGGACGCTGTTGGAGGAGCTGTCCTTATTCTGGGAGAATGCTCCTTGAAATCACATTTTTAACGGAAGATATCTGTACAATATTGTGACAACTTTCTGAATAAATGTCACATTTTAAACTTTCATAGTCAGTGTTCAACTTCTACAATCTTCCCCATGCCAGGATATTTTATTGTAGCAAATTCTGCATTGTGGTGAATGGAGTGATAAATGTCAGTTTCTTAACTGTGTTAAAGGGTTTTCCCCCATATCTCTGTTGTATTTCTGATGAAGGTGTATTTCTTCATGTATTTCTTAACTCAGGCTTATCACGGAAGTGCTGGATAATGTGAGTGGCAGCTGAGGGTTTTACAAGTAGCAGATACATTAAAACCCTTTCCCAAACTTTGTTTTTCTCAGCAGCTCCGGCATTCCTGGACACCCTAATGGCTCTTCCTTGTCCTGGGAATTTGCCTGCAGGCGGTGCTGACCTCAGCTCTATTCCTGAACCCAATGCTCCTCCTTCTTCTAAGATGGCTCCTCCCTGCTTCCTTCTAAGCTTTTTGGATTTCTCACCATTTTTCACCTTACTTCCTCTTTTCTTCTAAGGTAGTTCTCTTCAATATCTTATTCAATCTAACACATATCACATGTGTATAATTTCTTCTTAAGTTTTATCAGCACGTATAACTTTTTTTGTATGTAGTTTTTCAAATTTTACTGCGAAGTCCATCATCACTTTCATATATACATGTATAAAACTCAAGCAAATCATCTTTCCCAGGAAAAATGTTAGAAGAAGGTATATTTGACCTCATAAAAATATTAGAACAACTAAGGCTCAATAATATCATAAACAAACAGCAAATTAGTAAAATGTGTTTTCATTAAAAATGAGCAGAAACCTTTTTAATTATTAAGAAACTCTTATTTCTTACCAAAAACCCATTAAAAAGAATGGGCTTGAGCTTACAATTTATGATAGAAAAATTTAAATGGAATTAAACAAATAAAAGTGATTGATATTCATACTCATTAGTTTTAAAAGTATGTTAAAGTCAATACAAATGTATATATATATATATATTTGCAGTTTGTGGCCAGGGCCAGGTTTGAACCCATCATTGCCAGTATACAGGGCTGGTGCCCTACTCCTTGAGCCACAGGCACTGCCCAGTAAAAATATTTATTCCTATCAAATAAGTAAAGATAAATTAATAACTCTCAATGGGAAGAAAATCACAAAAGGAGACTATTCTGTAATACAAAATGTAAAATTAATGTAACTTTTCCAAAGAAAATGCACATTAAGAGATTTAAAACACTCATAGTCATTGACTCCATTTTTCTATAGGCTTGTACCTTGAATAACACAATCACATACATGCATTAAGACTTAGATACAAAGATTCCTATTTCAATAACATTGACATCAGTCTGAGCCGTTTCTCCAAAAGTAACAGTTGTTGTCATCGCAGTATAAATGCTATGTAACCAGGCCTTTCCAGCCTGCACTGATATGGGTGATTTCATTGTTGGTATAATGCTCACTTGCTCTGATATCACAGAATCTTCTCCTGAGTTCTATTAATTCCATAAGAGGCAAAAATCTGGATGGCCCTAAGAGATGTATGGTTACTATTGTTACCCAATCAAAGACTTGAAATTATCTATCTGTATGTATTGATTTGGATGGATCCTGTCTCTGTAGCCTAATCTATAAGGCAGTTGACTGTAAGATGTTAATAGACATAACTAAAAGTGGATTGTCTAAAAATAAAGGAATAGCAATGAAACCATATGAAAATGTATGATCATTCCAGATTGTTTGGTTTGGACCCATAATTTTGAAATGTCAGGTGTCCCCTAAAGTTGTAAGAGTCTATTCCTTAGGTTCTGTCTACCTGAGCTCGGAGCTCTGTGTGGTTAATGACACGTGGGCAGCACTGCATGCCTGGTTTACGGTGGCCTCCGTTATGCCCCACCTAGTATGCGCCATGCTTTCTCCTACCTTCCCCCACGGAGACGCCTTTTGATACACTCATACACTCACACAAGCAATGTAAATATTAGAAAAAGCCCAAAGATTAGTTAGTGCCCAAAGTAGCATTTTTCCAAATAAAGCCACTTCAGCTTAAGAGAAAAATAAATGCAAACTGACTTGATTACATAACAAGTTAATGCCATGATTCATTCCTTATAACTTTAATTTCCTTAAAACTACTTTGTTGAATAGCGGTCTCTACAGATAACGAACTATGCTTGAAATGAAGCCTTCAAAATAAGATACAATCTCCCAAAATTCTAGCTGTCCAATCAGGAGAGTCTGATCTGGTTTTAGGGATCTGACAATTTGTTGTTGAGGAAGAGAAGAGTTGATCTGGCCCAGAAACCTCGGTCCGACGCTCTCTTGCTGGGGAAGGGTTTTTGTTCTCCCTGACATTCTCAAAATACTACGGGGTTGTAATTATGGGCTCACAATGCTGCTTGCCCCTGGATAGTGTAACATCCCACTGCCAGATATTGCACTGGTAACTCTATTGATAGCAGTGGTTTCGCTGTGACAGGAAGAGCACCCAGGAGTTTGTGTCATAGCAGAGGGAACCATGTGGCATATGTCATTTGGAAGAAGCACTGCTGAACAACATATTTCAGAACTGTTTTTCCCTTGGCAAGTCTAAAATAGATATGTGGGAAATAGCAGATGAATCACGGGCCACTTGGAATTTAGTCATAAGCTAAGAGGATACAACAGATCTTTGTGGCCATCAGCAAGGATAACAAGTTCCTTACGAGACAAATTCTAAGTGAAGGTAGGTAAGAAAAGTCAGTGGAACTTACTTGAGAAGTCTCTTCAGATCTGCATGGATGTATTTTTGCTTTCTGGGAGTATTGAAGTGGGATGGCGTGGAGTAGGTGATAAAATTTTAGGCTAGAAAGAACTTAAGCATTTTATCCTAGCAAAAAATCAGCTCCTGGAGAAGAAGGAATAAACTCAATTATACAGACACTCACTTTTACCCCCAAACACCCCCCTTTCCCTCTAAGATAATGCAGATTCTTTAGGTGGCCTGTCTTCTCATTCTCTTCAAAAGTAACAGAAAACATGAACCCTGGTTTCATATTTAGTTGGAGAAACCATCAATAATAAAACAGCTTTGAAAGAGGTTCCCCCGCACAGTAGTGCCCATGCCTTGGTTTTTTCCTATGGACAACGAAAATTGTTTCTACTTGACTTGGTGGTTGTAAGGAGTAAGGGAAGGTGTTATAAATGACTAAGAACTAGATGCAAGCATTCCTTTACAACTTGCTGTTTTGCGACCAGTTCAGGGTCTCTAGTGTACCTTGTGCACTAAGCAGGTGGAAATAGCAGGGCCCTCATTCTAAAGTTCAGGCTTCCACAACCCCTCCAAGTTTGCTCCCACAAAGCCCTGGGAGCCCTCATTTCTTCAATGTCCTGGTGACTGCTGCTTCTTATCTGTCAAGGGTCATCTCAGCTGCTGAGTCCTCATCAGAACTGGTCCACCTGCTCGGTACTGCCAGTGACTCTGGTCCTTGCTGCCTTCATCGCCAGCATGGCTCATATCACGCACCAGTATCCGGGAAGGTCTCACACCGGGTTCCACTTCTGCTCTCTGCTCTCCTCCATTTCTCTCAGGGAACAAAAGCCCCATGAGAGGAAGGACCAGCTCTCTCCTGTCCAACGCTGAGTCACGGCCCTGCCTGTCAAGGGTAGACACTTGAGAAACATATTTTGATTTCACGGAACAAAGTCTTTATTTATCAGGTACCAATTTCCCTCTGGGGGAAAATAACACATAAGTTGGGCCCTCACCGAGCCACCGTGATTGTGTTGACAAGAAAAGCCTTCCTGTCACGGTTGCTCCCCGCTCGCATGTGACATGGAGCACACTGCTGTCACTTTCCATCCGCACCAGCCTGCGTGCCCAAAAAAACCACCAGCTGCTGGGGTGTCGGGCTGCGGCTCTGCTCAGAAAATGAAAGCAGAGCCTGGGAGCGTTCCCTTCCCGGACACCACGCTGACATCTTTACAATACGAGTCTCCAGAGCTGGTTCTTCGGGGCCACTTGCTGGCCCCCAGATGCCTGTGTGTATGTCTGTCTATTTTTATTCATAGACCATTTATAATTTGTTCTATGGTACAATCACCCAACTGTCTGCAAGTATGTAAATTCATCCCAAATGAATTTTGTCTTAAATAGAATGGAAACATACTGGAGCATAATACGATTGTTTGTTGGAACTGCTGATGCCGGGACAAAATTCACGGGGAGCAGGCAGCACCCTCGGCTCCTTCCTCCCCTCTGTGCGGGGCAGCTGCTTCCTCCATGTCGTTGGGGTTTCTTGCAGTTCTGTTTTTATTAGCCAGTGATTATGGTTCTTATTATTTGCCCAAATAGGCTAAACATTTTAAGATTTTTTTTTTTTGGTATGTATAGTTCTTCTGCATGACTGAAACTGAAATTTAAATGTCAAAATCCACAGCTCTTTTGTGCTCAACGGTAAGAATAAGAACCACCAAATTTCGAAGGAATTTTTTATTCCAGAGGTTGGCAGATGTGGTTTTAGTCCTTACAACCACCATTTCAAGTAGAAATTATTTTGATTTTACATATGTAAAACCAAGGCACCCGGCACTATTATGCCGTGGGATTTCTTCTAAAGCTGTTTCATGGTATCCATGAAACCAGGCTTTTGTGTTTTTTGTTGCTTTTGAGGGGGATGAGACGATGGGCCACTTGAAGAATCTGCGTTTACCACAAGAAAATGTGTGGGGGTACTTCTGAAGGGTAACTGCCCTGTGAATATCTATGCCTGTAAGGAAACGGCCCAGGTTAGACACCCCCGCCACACCTTCTCTATGTCTGGAAAGGTGTCTATATAAACCTCTCTGCTCTATAGAAAAAAAACCTCTTACCTTGCATTTAATAATTCATTTTGTTTGTTATTTTATTGGCTAAGCTAATTTATCTCACTGTGTTGTGAATTTTTAAATAATCAATTTTGTTTTGCATAATCTGTACTGAGTAAGGAGAATACATGCTTGCTTGTGTAAAAACAATAGAATGGGTGTTTTCCTTTGAGGCAGACAGCTAGTATTTGAATATTTGGAGTGATACATAACCTTTAGATAAAATTTTATCTTATAAAAAATAAAATTTGAATTCGAAAATGTGAACATCTAACAATTAATAGTGTAAATATCACTGGATATTTTTGACATGGGCCACTTATTTAGAAACTTCTAAAATGAACAAAAGGATGATTTTTCTTTTTAAACAGTAAATATTAAACTTTAAAAACAATCTGTTTGGGGTGGTGCCTGTGGCTCACAGGAGTAGGGCGCTGGCCCCATATGCCAGAGGTAAGGGGTTCAAACCCAGTCCCAGCCAAAAACTGTAAAAAAAAAAAAAATCTGTTTGATTCATTATAAATCTACTTATCTTTCTCTAAATTTTGACTGTTAAAAATTTGCAGATATGAATACGCTGTTAGGAACATGAGGCTTTCTCATTTGTTTTCACGTCTCCATTGATTTACATGTTTACATGGAAAATAAATACACCTGATCCCTAAGACTTTGTTTTCTGATATGAAGGATTAGGGTGGTCAGTGATGACTTAGTGGATTCATTTTTAATAAAGCCTTTCCATCAAACTTAGTTGGTCATTTAGAGATAAATATCTTTGAGTCTCTCTTGAATCATTTTATTTTCTGCCCTGACTTCTTAAATTGTTTTTAAAATAATTATGGTTGCTATTATTCTTGAAAATGTCTGCCAAATATTTTTTATAGACTATTACTAAAAAAAAATCACCTAAGTAAATAATATGGAATATAATTATGGAAAGAAAGTAATAATATGCTGAGGGGGCAGATTGCAACTTCACTTTGAAAAACACAGACATGACCCCGCTTAAATGGCTTTCTCCGTAGCACCCACCACGCCTAACACACGTTTCTGTGCTCATTTGCTACATGATTCAACCCCTACCTCTAAAATGTAAGGAAAGAAAACAGTATTTTTTTGGTTTAATTTTTTCCATTTTGTATCCAGTACAAAATGTACATTGTAGATGTTCTATAAGTTGGTGGATAAATGCTTGTTGACCAAGTTAGATTTAATAAATATGCTGCAATATTGCCTCTCTCTCCGCTCCTCAAATATTTCTTTATATCACTTTCTTAACACACTTCTCATGCTAAATTATAGGATATCCCAGATTCCTTGTATAATGTTGTTCCTGCATTCTTGGCAAAGACACATTTTGTCTGGTTCCGAGCCAACATTAACCAGAAAGAAAGAATGAATGGGCAAATATTTGATTAGCAGACAGCGTAGTTTAAAAATTAGCTTCAATTAGATTATGATTTGACTAATTATTAGGATCTTATCTGATGTATCCAAGCCTACTCTGTATCACATATATCACACAGATTCTTTCACACAGTAGGTAAAAGTAAATGATAGTTAATTGGACTAACCATAATAGGAAAGTTAGTAAAATAGAAAGAAAAGGAAATAAGAAATAATCAATCCCCTCTGACATATGTGGGTCCCGTAGTAGGGTCCTACTATAATTTTCTTCTACAAAATTTCCGCTTACAGAACTTCTTAAAAACCCTCATTCTGTAATGATGACTATAAGGTAGCTGGAAATTTGCTCTAAGTCCTAACATCACGAAAAGACTATTCTGCTTATACCTACATCCTTATTGTTCATACAGTATAATTTCTTCTTTCAGCATTTTTCAGATTATTAAATTGTTGTTTGATATTTTTAAAATTAATTTTTAATCATTTATCTTACAATTTTTAAATTTCTTTATTCAAAATTCCTTTTAAAGAGGAATTTTACAGCTAAATAAAAGAGCATTTCTCTAAAATAGGAGTTCATGAGCAGTTCAGTTTGTGGCCAAAGTAATGAACCTTTCATATTTTCACTTGCATTTTTGTGAGAAAGTGCAAATCTTTACTTTTTATCTCATCAATGAGCACAAATTGTAGAATTAACAGCCAACTGAATAGCTTTTATAATATTTATTAGTATATAATTTTATGAGAAATAAATTTGGAGGTAAGAAAAAGTTTGGGTGTATGTACGTCAAGTTCAATTTGCAGTTTAAATCCATTTCAATAAGAGTGTTTAACTTAATAAATTTGGATTATTTAAACACGTTCTATGGAAGCAGAATTAACAAAACAGGGTAAGGGTCATTAATGACATTTTTATCTTTACATAATAACTTTCCCAATTTGTTTTCATTAGTATAACAGACAATTTAGAACTCAATTCAAATGTGTATGCAGAAAAATATCTTTCTATCCATGAAGGTCCTTCTTTACTCTGTACATCGTCCTGCTGGTCTACCCATTAAAGCTACACTATAAGCTGGTGATGTTTTGAATAGGCTCCTAGCCTGTTATATTATCTCTTTGTATTCAGCTAAAATAAAGTGTTTCTCGTATATGTCAAATGTGTTTATGTGTGTTGAAAAATGTTGAGTCACAGAGGGCTCTGGTCCTAGGGATGCTTGTAGTACAGTGAGGGAAAAATCACAAATACAGATGTGCAAAAAATGAGAGAAAACTCCGTGAAAGGCGTGGACACATCTTCACTAGCGCAGGTGCTAAGTAACTATGCCTGCTTCACAACATTTAAGAAAAACTCTGAAAATGAACTAATTCCTCTAGATTGAGAGAGAAATTCTAAGAAGAGAAAAGATGATAATGAAATATCAGTAACAAAAGTAACAATAGCCATTGATTTTTGAAGATTAACATATGAGAGGCTTTGTACTGTGACTCGAAATTATGTAATCCAATCACAAAGCTATTCATACTGTCCCGTTTAACCAATGAGAAAATTGAGTAATAACAGCCCAAAATGAATTGTGCAGATTCACACTGTTTCACTTGTTGATTCACTTATCCATTAATTTACTCAAACTTTATCATAAACACTGAACTAATTACCAGGCATGTGGTGTCTGCTTTCAGGGAGCTTCCTTCCAGTTACAAACCCAGAGCAGCTCTCTTGGGTTTCTCTGCCCACCAGCTGCTATGCTCTTGATCTCAGCTAAGTATTGTTACAGTGAAGAGAATGTTTGAAGAACCCCATAGTGATCCAGTGTGATGAACATGAATGTAGGTCTATAAAAATATAGTGACTCGAGGGTCACGCTTGAGAAAGACATCGGAGCTAAGTTAGTTTCTACCGTGTTAAGCGTGGCATGAGTTAACTAAGCTAAGTTAGTTTCTATCATGTTATTTTACGTGGCAATCAGACCCCATCACCATCGTAGAGCAGGTTTGTGACATTATCCAATGGCGTTCTAACTTGACAGTCATGGCCACACTATGACATGCTGATCAGATAGAGGAGAGATGGGAGGGACAATTCAAAGTCTGAAGGCGGAAACTGGAAGCGTAATCAAGGAAGATCAATTTATTTATGGCGCGTAAGTGTACCAGGCAGTAGAGCTAACGATGTTTAACTTATCTGTGTTTTAAATGAAAGCTTGCTTGATTTTTATTTTTGGATTTCAATTAAAATACAAACTTCTAAGTCACTAAATTTTGACAAGGGCAATATAATATATTGAAAACAAACAAAGGAAACAGAGCATTTTCTTATGAAAAGCAAAGACCTTATTTGAAATCCCCAATCTGTCATCTATAATTTGTATGAATGACTTGGAAATAGTTCCCCTTCAGAGCTTCACTGACTGAGTGCCGGAAAAAAAAAATATATATTGACAACGCTTAACAGAGACAGCTAAATTATGATAGTTTTCTCATCACTATTACCATTATCATCTTCAACTGTGAACAAAACTACTTATATATGTACAAGGCTTGATAGTTTACATCTATTAATTTAAGAATAGCTTCTAAATGAGGGATGAATTGAAGTGACAGGATGGTGAAAAAGAAGTAAATAGCCTAAACTGGAGATATTTCTCATTTTAATTCAGTAAGGAGTATATATGTGCTGTCTAAATCATCAGTCAGATGGTGATACAGTTGGGTGTGGAGGAATTGACGTCAGGTCCTTGTGTTCTCAGGTTCTTAGTTCCCAGTACCAAAGAATGGCTATGGGTGTCAGGTCAATGAGATGATTAAGCAGAACAAGCAGGTGCAAGCAGGCCAAGTGCCAAAGTTTTATTAAAGATTAAAGCACAGAACATTCCAAGGAAGGAACGGCTCAAACCCTGAGTTTGACAAGGCTTCTCTTTTTATGTTGACTCCCTAATTTAAATTTAATGTTAACTGGAGGAATGGAATATTCATGATTTTCCTTGGAAAAGGGTGGAGAATTCCTAGAATTGGGAACTCTCCCCCTTTCTATCCTTGTAAGGCAATTTCCAGGGGTTGTTGTGGTATTTGTAAACTGTCATAGAGTTGGTAGGTATGATTTTTATTATGTTAATTGGGACAGTTCATTTAGCCACACTGTTACTTTGTGCACATGGAGGTCTGTGGAGTTGTTCATTGCTCTAAAGACCCTCCATCAAGGCATTGACATTATCTCTACTTGGTGATTTCTCTACCTCTTTCTTATCGGTTAATCTTGGAGACCCTCTACTGTGAACCAAACATCTGGTCAGTCCTCATGGGACCCCTTGACACATCATCTATTCTTTCCTGGGAGCCCCTTCCCTATGGTCCCAATCAGGCTGTTCCCAAAACAACCCCAGTCAGTATGACTGCATCTATCTGCCCATGTCCCAGAGTCCGTGGGGCATTGATTAGCCTTTCTCAAGGCAACCCACCTGCAAGGTCCTGCACCTGTAAGGTCTCAGTTAGCTTCATTCCCAACAACTCAGCATGACAACGCAGGCCAGCCGTACTCAAGCCAGTCCAGAGAGCACCCACCGTCCACCCTGCTCATGCCTGACTAACTTCATAATTAATAATATTATTCCTTAAATTACATGTGTAAACTTTGGTAAGCTACTCATTCAGATCACAACCCTACTACATTGTATAAAGCCCCAATTTTCAAGCTTGAACTGTATATTCTGAATGAATTTCTGATAAGAATTTGCAGCTTTGGTGCTACTGAGGAGGTTTTGTATAAAACAGCAATGCTGAGCTTTTCAAAGTTGGATTTTGGCCCATGTTGGTTCTGAGATTCTAATTCCAGGATTCATTCCCTAGATTTCCATCATCATTTGGGACAGCCATCATCATTCTCCTTCCCTAATTCCTTTAGAAACACTAATAAATATGGATGCAGAGTAATCCCATGTTTTCCAAGTACACAATTCAATAAGTTCTTTCTGGATTTGGAATAGATTTTTAAATAAATGATTGCATTAGTTTGGATTAAGAAATAAAACTAGGGAAACATTTTGAAATAAATATTTGTCCTACCCTTTCCTATTTCATAACCACATGACACCCATATAATCTGTACTCTTAGCACTGAAATTTGCAAGCCCAAGAAAGTTAACTTGAAATCATGTAATTTGAACCAATAGTAGGGATCAAAACAAAAAGTTATGTTCCTTTCTGGTTTTGTTTTATTTGCCCCCTTTTTTTCCCGAAGTGTAACTGCCCTACATGCACCTAAGTTGATCTGTTTCCATAAGGCAGCAGGTATAGACTATACAACTTTTCAGTTGCTCGGATATGAAAATTCCCATAAAAAATGAACAGTCTCTTCACTAAAGAAGTTTGCAAAGAATCTAATCTCGTTAGTGTGTTTGTGTCAGTATGATCCTCCCCAGGAAGCCACGTTCTACCGATTTCCTCACAGAGGAGCAAGCGCCCTATAATTATACTGGTAACATTTTTTCGTAGTCACTGTAAAGATTTTAGTTTTATAGGCAGAAATAGTTTAATAACTGTTCTGACACTTTTGTGCTTAAGAGTTCAATGAGGACTATTTCCACACACAGTGCAAATGTGGTGTGTATTCACGTCAGAATATGAACAGACCCATTATTACGTGTTTGAGTAAAGTAGAAGAAACAATTGTGGTGCAAGGATTTTGCTGTCCTTCAGGTCCATGGACAGGACAACAACAAAGAACTCTACGGATATTAAAAGGATTACAGAGGGAAAGAGAATCATTACCTTGAAGGAACATTGAACCCCAGATCAAGAAGCTTTGTGTTAGTCACATCTGTCAGCACAATAAATTTTCTTGCATGTATCAGTTAAATGTCTTTGCTCTCAATTTTCTTATCTAAATAATTGAAGCGTGTGTGTGTGTGTGTGTGTGTGTGTGTGTGTGTGCGCGTTGGCACAGTAGCTGTGCACCAATTCCTCATCCCTCCTTCCCATCATCGTTCATTCAGAGTTGACTTTCATCAGCCGCTCTGCTAGGGGAACAGCAATTATAAAAATTCTAACTTCAGAAAATTCACAGTGTAATGGAAGAGATGAAACAAGAAGGAGGCAATTAACATATGGAAAGACAATTGCAGTGCTAGAAATAAGGACAGAAGAAACCCCAACATGTCACTCGATGTGTTGTGCACGGATCTTCTCTGACCCACTGAAGTTTCTCGCCCTCATTCTCCAGGTCCTCTCTCTCGATACCACACGATAATTCATTTCATAACATGCAAAGCAACACTACGCTGGTGTATAGTCCTCTAGAGCACCAACAATTTTATCAGGTATAAAATCACTGAGTACAGATCCATGGTAATCAAATTCACACATTTTCAGCTTGTGGAATTAGTCAGACACTTCCAATGTATTTAAAGTTATACCATGTAAGATTTCCTTCTCCCTTTGCAAGCAAGAACAATTCGCCTGCTAATTCTATAACTTTCAGTCTGATATATGTTGGTTAAGAGACAAACAGCGTAGATCAAATGGATTCCCAGTATGTCGAAATCCAGTACCAAAATTTGTGGAATCAGTAATATTTGGAGATCTTTGGAGAAGTTTGTTCTATTTACTAGAGGTAATGAAAGCATCTCTGCTACGTCTTTTTCCCCACATCTTTTGTTCACGTCTTCAAAGGAAGTTGCCTAATCAGAATTTATATAATCTTACATAAAAAGGAGTGGGGGTAACTTGAGAAATTTTGGCACCATCTGGGCTGTGAGTCTGAATACTGAATTTTCAAATAATGAGATATTTTGAGGGGTCTTCAATTTCAAGGAATTAGAAGTAAACCAAGTTAATAGAAATGTAATTCCAAAATTAAAAATAGATGCTTTCTTCTTGCTCCACCAAGCATCTATAAAATATTTTTAGATTGGTGGCACTTGTGGCTGAGTGAGTAGGGTGCCAGTCCCACATACTGAGGGTGGTGGGTTCAAACCCAGCTCTGGCCAAATGCAACAAAAAAAAATACCTAGGTGCTGTGGTGGGTGCCTGTAGTCCCAGCTACTCGGGAGGCTGAGGCAAGAGAATCGCCTAAGCCCAAGAGCTGGAGATTGCTGTGAGCTGTGATGCCACAGCACTCTACTGAGGGTGACAGAGTGAGACTGTCTCTAAAAAATAAATAAATAAAATAAAATATTTTTTTCGAATATTTTTAACGTATCTTCTTTCTCTTTCTGTTTGGAAGTCACAAGGTCATTAACTCTTTACTTTAAAAAAAAATTGACGAACTGCCTTTTTACTCATCTCCTTTGCATTATTTACCCTAACTTCTTTCCTCATTCCTTATCTTAATAACAGATTTAGGCAAAGTGCTGACCCTGTGTCTGATTTTGCGATTTCTGTTTCTAGTACGAGCTTTTAAGCTTTGGATTGTGCTCCTGTGCTTCTTAATGCTGTCTCTCATTTTATGACCCAAACCAAAGCCGAACAGTTATTTTACAATTCAAATTCTGCTACTTTGTGTACTTAAAACACTGAAGCACTTATTGATTTATTTTTTTATTAATTGATGACAAGAAATTGATTTTCCTATTCTAAAATGAAAAGTGAATAGATTGTTTCTGAACTTTGCTAGACTTTTTAAGGTCTACTGATAAATTTAAAAGATGGTCGGGTAAATTTCATTGCTTTTTCTGCAACTGGAATAGTCTAGTAAGGCAAATTAGGTCATTTTGTTTGGTCTACGAAACATATTAATGAGGCCAAGGTCATGGATTTAATTCCACTTCAATTAGCTTTGTCCCATTGCATTGCCATGGGCTGAATTTCTAAGTGCTGACATCCATCCTACAAACAAATCCACACACGGCTCAGGGAGAAATAATGGGAGTCTATGGGTTGATCCATAACAACTTATCGCAACTTAAGAAAAGAAAAAAGCAGCATAGAAGCCAGTAGCTAGGAAGTGATTGAGTAGTGACAAACTGGAGGATGGTCCTCAAGTGCTTCATAAAATCAGGGACTTGTTCACCAGTGCAGAGGACTGTAGGGGATGAGGAGATGTGTAGCCCAGGCCCCCTTCTATGAAGGGCTTTTGCCCTAGATGCTACAAATGTGATTGACTCTCCACTCTTTCAAAGATTATGTCAACTGCAACGATCCCTCTCACCCTCCCTGGGGCAGCGCAGATCCAATAGCTGATTACCAGAGGGAAGGAGAATTAAGACCTGGTCATCTAAGTCCAACTCTGGACAATTAAGAGAGTCATTGTAGCTCATGAGCTCCCTGAGGGGTCACCTGGGGCTGTGTTGGTTCTGAATGACAGCTCAGTATTGCTTCTTTCCCCTCCCTCCCACAGAAACAGATCCCCAAGGATCCTCCCCGATAAATGTCTTGTGTACTCATCTCCAGCACAGAGTGTGCCTTCTGGGAGTCCCAACTGCCACTAACACTTCTCAGCTTCTATTTCCTGTGAGGATCAGATCCCTAACTTGAAGGTTCTAGTGCTCAATGGACATCCAGGGAACCTTTTTCAAAAATCACTACGACTTTCCAGGTGGAAATACAGACCATTAAACTAGGTGTGGGGTCTTCTGAATGCAGACCTAACGTAATAACACAGATTTCACACCCACTGAGCCAGCCCCATTCAAATGGAAGTAATCATCATCATGAATTCAGAGACTATGAAATCGTATTTCTGATGACTTACCAGAAGTGATATTACAAAGGTACAGGAAAGTATGAAGACTGTGATAGTTTTAGAGCCAAGCAATTGGGTTCTGGACAATCAGAATTTGACTAGGCTTTATGTTAGACACATTGACAAGAAGCATGATTTTGAAAATTACTGTACAAAATAGAACAGCAATAGGTAGAGCTAAACCCCTTGGGGCTGTACCAAGAGGGGGCCTGCAGAGGAGTTAATGAAAGCCACCTCAGCCGTCAGAGGTTCCCGGGTTCGCTGGTTCATCTTCCTCTCATTCCTTCTAGGCGCCAGGCTTTTCATGTATGGAAAATTGATGACTATTTATAGGCACATTTAGGAAACACTTGTTTCCTATCACCAAAATAAAATTAACTTCATATATTTGGAATTCCTTCATTATAGATATCACTTCTTATTGTTTGCTTGTGTTATGACATTGTCCCTTTAAATTTAAAGCAAATAAAACAAACAAAACACTCCCAGGAAAAGTAACAAATTACACCTTTCCCAGAACAGAGACCATTGCTTATTCTTCTTTGTAAACCCAATTCCTATACTAGTTCTCCCACTGTTTGGGGGGGAATCAAAAGTAGGTATTTGCTGCATGGGAGAGAAATCTTCAGTTACTACATGCTGACATGAGCTAATTCCAATCTTCCTTAGTGGTGTTTTCTACTGCAGAGACAATAGGATAGTCACTTTCACTGACCCACAAGGCAGGGACAGGGTGGGTCAACTGGGAGCTCAGATAAATGCCTGAAAATGGAAACCAAAGAAGTAGAAATAAATTACGTTTTCTACACACCTTTGTGTAGGAGCAGCAGAAAAAAATGATGGTCTATGCGCTCCTAGAACTTAAAACCTAGAAATAAAGACAACATTTTAAAAGTTGCACAAGTAAAATGAAACTCCAGGAGTAGTAAGAGCTAAGAGGAGAAGCGAGTTACCCTCAGAGTTAGCTGGGCAGCGATGGGGAACACTAGGCAGGTGCAGTTGGGCTGGGGGTTGTTTTTCAGATTCTAGATCGTCTCATCATCCCCTCTGACATTCAGACTCCTGGCTGTTATTTTCCAGAAGATTTTGAGATAATCTCTTTATATGAGCTAGAAAATATGCTTCTAAAATCATCACCATATCCTTAACTAAGAGTGGTAAAAATCTGTGTAATCAGAAGACCTTAAGGAGAGTCATTAAACCACCTCGCTTTCTCATAATTCTAAAGCTAGAAAAACAATTTTTTCCTGACTTTCCGCGAAAGTTCTATTTTTTTTTTTAAAGCTACTTCCAATTAGCATTTGCTCCATAGACTAGCATAACAGGATTTAATACCAATCTCTTTTGGTGTTTGACAACTTTTTATTAAAGTTTTTCTTCTCCCCATGTTTAAATAGTATGCAATGTAAAAATAAATTATAATGTTGCAAGGTGCATTGAGCGTTAATTGTCAGAGCAATTCACCAATATAGATACCTAAAAATATTATGTGAGAAAACCAGGGGCTGTCTCAACAAAATGAAGCATTCGTAATGGAAGTGTGGTGTGTCAAAGAGAGCAAAGCACAAGATTATTATGAAGATAGTTTAATCAGGGCGCTTTGCAATGGTGAGTAGAAGATCTCAAAGAAGACAGAGCATTTTATGAAGCAGAGAGGGAAAGCAGAGAGGAGGAGATGTGTCTTATACCTTGGAGTATGCAAGGACAGAGAGGTCCTTTGCCCTTAGCCATTTTCTCAAACCAAGCAAAACAAAACAACAACAACAACAACAAAAGCAAAAGGAGTTGAGGGAGATTTCATAACAAGTGCTGCTTTCTGGGAGCACAGGACTTAGATAAAGTTCAGAATGTCAGTCCTCCCAAGATGAGCCACGACACGCTGGAGCCTGTCAGAGGCTTCCTGGGTGAGGTGAAGAGAGTTTCACACATATTCCCTCAAGGTTCTCATTGGTGATGCTCCTACAAACCAGGTTCGGCTGACTTTCAGAAACACCTAAGAAAGACTCCGTGTATTTTGGGGTCAGGCATTTATATAAAAGAGGAATTCTTAAGACAAAAAGGAGAAATATTAACAAAAAGTGCTGAATCCTGAAAGTAATCAGTCTGGTGGGTCCCAGAGTTTGGTGTGGGACTCTCCTTGGCTATGCAACACCACTCTTTGAGTTTCTTGAGGCTCTCAAGCTGGGATACTGATGCCCTTGGTGGTGCTGTCCACAGCCTTCACTGCCTCTTGTAAAGGGAGTATTTGACTTGAGCATCTCACCAAACTACTTTAGTGAGCTGGAGTGCTGCTTGTCCAGCACAAACTCAGGACGGTCATGGTTTGCAGCAGTGACACGGCCTTTAGGGTTTTTATGGTCATGAGGCTGTATCCTTAGGCCTTCGTCGGTTCCAGGGCCAACTTCTAGACAACTTCTAGAGACCTGGTCAGGCTTTAGTTCTCAGTGACTTCACATCAAGTGAAACTGTGAAAACTGAAGAAGGCAGCTTGGAGGATAGTAACCAGATATTGAAGAAAATGGGGAAAAAGGACCATTTGATGAGGGTTGTCAATTTCTGCATGGTAACAGGATCCGGCCCAATTTGTAGTTAAGTAGCAAAACTGTTCTTTTTATAGTGAGGGCTGAAGTCAGTTGAATGTTTACCACTAGTTGCCCTTAATTTACAAAAATCCTCAAAATAGATAAAGGCAATGAATGGCATTAGAATCTGATGACCCAGAAGAGTACACTACAGATGATGAAATTGTCCATTGAGATACAAAATTTTTCTTCTCTCCAGCATTTTCATCAAAAGCAGTCTCATAAAAAGATCATTCATAATCACAAAATAAGGCTTCTCTCATTAGATTTAGCCTGATTCTTTACATGGGTGCAGCCAGAATGATAATTTACCCCAAAGGTCTTCTCATGCTGGCTTTGCAGCAAGTTTTACACAGAATCTTAGATTCTCATTTAATCCTACTTTGGCCTGCCAGTGACTCACTTTATTGGTCACCTATAAGAAAACCTCGTAAAGCAGGTACCAGGCCAGTTTCCTAAGAAGGCTTTGTAAGCAGTGGCTTCATAAAGCCAACTTTAGTTTTTAAGAAGTGCCTGGTTACATCTAATTAAGCAAGCATTATTTTCAAATATGACATTCTAAGAAAGATCTTGGTTGCATAATCAATGTTTCTAATTATGTTCCTTTGACAAGAATATGTAAATAACTACATTGCATAATGTGAATGTGTGCATATAACTATAGTGCTATGAAAATAAGCACATTTAAACATTTCAGAGTTCTGAGAGGCAGGCAGAGAGAAAAAAATTTCATTCAAAAATGTTTCATTCCAGTTTATAAAAGCAAAGTCTACTAAACTGTTTTGAGTTATAGGTAACTTAAGAAGAAAGTAAAGTTTTATATATCCATAAAAATGGAAAAATCAAACTGTCAGCAATACTACCCACAAAACCCACAGCCATCCATTCCCCGGTGTTCAGCTTTGTGCATTAATGTGTGTTCCACCAGATCGTGGGTCCTCAGTCTCATGAATTCATCTGTTTCTCAATTCAAGTTCTGGAAATCCTGACTCATTCCACTGGTAGAGTCTCCAAGTTGCTAAGATGATGCCATCGGAATCCTGTGCCAAACATATGTGATGGGACTTGCACTTCTGTGGGGGCTCTCAGACGGCCCTCCTTTGTGCAAGGGGAAGCGTCTGTATTTTAGTTGGTCCCAAGAGCTTTAAGGGAAATCTCAAAGCAAAACACAGAAAGACCAATGCTTGTGGTTAAAGTCATACTGATACTTCTTCAAAGTGAAAGATCTGATGAGATTTCATTACAAGAATAATTTAACGGACCAAGAAATTTGGTTGTTTTTTGTAGCTCGTAGCACAAGGTTATAAAGTCAATCCCAAAAGGTTTTAGAATATTGCTAAATCTAATCATTCACTCTATTTCCAGGATAGAAGAGATACTATATCAAATTTATAAAGATGATTGACATTATCCTTACATGAAAATATCAGATATTACACACAATAGTCTTACCTAACACAGATATTTCAAGCTTATACAGTAGTTTGAATATATAAAGTACATAAAATGTAAAAAAAAAAGGTCCTAAACCTCTGAGTATTGATAAAACTTTACAGGCAGGTAATGTACATCCCTACTCTAAATCCACCGGTATAGAAGATATTAGATTCAAATTAAAGAGATAAGATTGTGAACAAATCAGTATTTAAGAGAAATGACTGAGATTATTACCAAAAACACGACAATGCTGTTGTCTAATCCAGACAAAGTAACTCTAAGACTTCGACAAATAGAAACTGTGGACAGTGAGGGAACGGATACATCTGGAAGGAATTCCAATACAGCATGCAATTTATGAGTTACTGATATCAATACCATGTTACTCATACTAATTTAACCTACGAAAGGCAAAATATCTCTTTTAAATTTACAATGCTTCTCATGCACAAATCGGAAGGTATCAAATAAACTCAATTATTTCCAGAACTTTCCTTTCTGCAAAGAAAAGAACAAACATTTTGTGTTTTCCCTAGGCCAAATCTAAAAGACAGTTTTTCTGGGGGAAAAAAAAAGACCCAATTTGGGGAGGAAAAAATATCAAAAATTATCTGAAAGTTTGAACAATTGAAAAAGAAAGAATTGTGTGCTGCCGAGAAACAGTAATTAGTCATCTTTTTAAAATCAAAATGACAGCAGAATATTTTAAAGTAATAATAAGAGTTAGATGATTACAAAGACCCATAGCTCCTTCATAAGTGAAAACCCTTTTTACGTCATATATAATCAAGGGCATAAACAGTCATTATAAACCATAGACGATTATTTTGGAAGACAGAATCTCTGCTAGGCAGGCATATTGCATAGTTCACTTGTTATACTGCAGAGACTCACTTGGCATCATGAAGTAAGTAGGTTCACTCCTACTCACTTTTCTTTTCATGGATAATCATAGCAACGCAAAACAAATCAAACACTTACTAGATGTAAGATATAAAATAGAAATTTGTATTTTAGTAGTCAGTAAACACCAGATATTAATTAACAGTCTTTCTATATCTTCTAGTCCACATATTAAGTAATTTTATTTTATCTCCTTAATTGTTAGCTGACAAATGGAAAGCCCATCTGTTTTATGTAGACAGTCAAATTTGAGGCTTAGCCCAAAAGACATGCATGTAGCTATATTATTTGAAGGAGGTCACTCTTACTGAAAAGTTCTTTAAAACTCAAAGTTGATGTATTTTTCTGAAGCAACTTATGTTAGCTTGGTGAATGCATAGTTTAGCTATCCAGAAAAATTACCCAAGTATACAAAAAAGAGTGAATTTAATAACATCTATATAACTATGTAGTTATTTGTAAAAATCTGAAATCACTTTACATTTAATTTCATGTTAAATCAGGGATTTGTTTTTTCAGTTGACAACCTACAGTTTTACACCGGATACATTATAATGTCAAAAGTAAGATTAATGTGAAAATGGCATATAAATATTGTACTTTTAAGAATAAACCTTTGGCTCCTTGAAATGACACATGCACTTCTCAAACCACCAGACCCAATGGAATAAGTCTTCCCACTTTCTACAAAATTTGTTTTGTAATGATGTCCTAATGTACCCCCAAATATTTAAAGGTTATTTTTCAGTCCTGTTGTCTTAGATGAAATAATAAATCCGACTTCAGAATTAACAAAAATATTACCTGATGAACACTTAAGAATCCATCCTCAGATATAATCAACTAATTGTTAAATAATATATATGAATAGAGACCACAAAAATTACTTCCGTTACTCTATTTAAGTCAATTTGTTTTTAAGGTAAAATACATAACTAGGTTTGAAGCTAAATTCATGTTTTCATTTGTTTGCAGACTGTTGCTCCTGCCTTAAAGGTAAAGGTCTCACCTCACTTGGAAAGTCCATTGACAGTGGACTCAGATGGACATTCCTTAGATGTGGTCAGTTATGCAGCAAACAGAGTTGTAAACAGGGCCAATAAAAACCGTGTAATAGTGACAGCATGATCTTGGAGGACATTTGGACATCTCTTGAATAACAGAGAAAGGAATTTCAAACCACATTTCTGGGCTGGAGGGATATATTTTCTTAGAAGACATTTTGAATACAAATTGAAAGACAATGAAAAGAAAATCAATAATATGGATTTGAAAGGCAACGGCGTAAAAGAAATAAATCTGATGCTTCGCTTCTCCATCCACAAGCTCGGGGTCTGGGAGCTATTCAAAGAGGTGAGTAGCAGCTTGGGGAAGACATGCAAATCACCTGCCCCCAGGGCCCGCGGAGCCACACTGTTCAAACAGGTGATTTTCTGCCTCCGGAGCAGCTGACGACCCTTCAAAGCCCTCCTCGTCCCCTTTGCTATTTCATCTTCTTCTCCTCTCCCTTCGCACTGATCCCAGCGTTATTCAGTATTAGGTTATTGGAAACTGCACAGCTTACACCAGGCTCACATCACTGGCGCCTGCCACATCAAGGGAGAGATGGAATTGCAGCACGGTCTTTGAACTAAAATGTGTAAGGAAAAACATCCCTATGGCTGAGAATAACTTAACCATGTACTGTGCAGTACCAGGTATGTGCCAGGTAGTGGGGAAGGCACCGTGGTACAAAGTAAGTGGCAGACTCGGATTTCCCAAGGTACGTATGAAGTCCCTGTGACCGTGTGAGACCTCTAGGCTGGGTGGTGTAGGCCTTCGTGAAGACAAAGGAGCACCTCTTCTAGGGACTTGCTAGGAGATGGATTGTGGCCCCTCCCACAGCAAATTCATGCATTGGCGTCCTCATCTCCTGTGTCATATGAACGAGATCCCGTGTGGAATTAGGTGGTTGTACCTGTAGTTAGTTAAGATGGGAATATGTGGAGTCGGCGAGCCCTAATTCAGTAAGACTAACGTCATCTTTTATATTAATTCGGATGGAATTGAAATACATTCTTAGTAAAGTATCACAAGGGTGGAAAAGCACGAATCCAGTGTAATCAGTTCTGATATGAGGACGATTAATGCCAGTACACCATGAGGGAAGGAGGGCGGGGGCGTGGGGCCATGGTGTGTGACACACCTCTGGGGAGTGGGACACTATTAATAGAGGGACGTCATCCAGCAAACTGGAGCAGTATATCCTGGTTCTTCGTACGCTCAATGACTCCCCATCAATAAAAAAAAAATAGAAAAAGGACATTGGCCCCAGATGTGCAGGGGGAGAAGACTGTGAGACAGAAGACAGAGATCTTGGTGGTGCTCTGTGAAAAAGGAGCATCGCAGGCTGTCAGAAAACCACCACAAGCTGGGAAAACATGGCATTAGAAGAGTCTTCCTGAGAACGAGCAGAGCCACCGGCACCTCGACCTTGGATTTCCACCTGCAGAACTGTCGGGCGATGAACTCCGAGGGGTGGCGCTCTGTCACCGCAGCCCTAGAAAACTCACACGGAGTTTGACGTTTATTCAGAGAAATGAAAGGGAAGCACAAGTCCGTGAAATATAAAACAAGAATACTAGTTACAAGAGAAGAACAAAGGCAATCACACAGGGTTTTAACTTCTGGGGGATGAGGGGAGGTGGATGTTACAGATCAGAAAAATCTCCACGGAATCGACATTTAAGCTAAACCTTAACACAACTGACAGAATTGGAGCAGATGAGGTAAAAGTATGTGCATTGTGGAGAGATTTCGGGTTACAGGAAGACGCTGACTACAGAAAAACACAGAAAATGTGCATTTCCACAGACTGAGGGAAGGCCCCAAAGGAAAGCTGGGGCCCCTCCACAAGGCCTTTGAGTATCAGGTGAGGAGTCTGTGTTTAATTTGGGGACAGAGGACCTTTCAGTTTCTTAAATACACACAGCAAGCACACACACACACACGTGTGCACAAACACAGGCACAATCACACATATAAATGAACACTTTGACAGGTTAAATCAGTTTTACTCCTACTGGGTAAGTGTCTTAGAAATATTTGGAATTTCTCTAAATGAGAAGTGCTCCCTATTAATTTTTTTCCTTTTTTTGTTTTTAGAGATGGGGTCTTACCCAGGGTGCAACTGAACTTCTGAGCTCAAGGGATCCTCCCCCCTCAAACTCTTGAGTAGCTGGGATTATTGGAAGGCACCGTGGAGCTCTGCTCCTGTTGAAGGCTGTATTTGTGCAGAGGGCGGATACGCTGAACCAAGCATGTGTGAAGTAGGATTCTGGGGCCGGGGTCATGCATCTGGGCAAGATGAACTAACAGACTCCTGCCACTCACGGGGTTTGCACTCTAATGGTGGTTAAATAGACAGGGATAGGCATATGGATATTTGATAGAGTTGATAGAATATCAGTAGTGATGAGTGCTCTTCTGTGAAAATCGATCCATAAGAAAATGCTGGCTGTGTGTTTTAAGATACGATGATCAGGAAATTATCCAAGGGAGGAAGGTATTCAGAGCACCAACCTACAGAAAGGAAGGGAAGGAACCTTTGTCTGTCTTTATTGGGGTGGGTGTTCCAGGGAACAGCACCGACCCAGCTTCCCCAAAGTGAGAATTCAAAGTGGTCAGTCTGAGAAAGAGAGGAAAAGATTGGGGGCAGAAAATTTGCTCATATGAGTGTTTATTAAAAAACAACACATTTCAGAAAGCCATAGACAGAGTTCATACCATTTAGTTTAAAAAGAAGAAAAAAAAAGATCAGAATGATACTGGAAAAGGTGGCTGTGGCAGGAATAGCTACAAGATTTCTATTTCAACCTGCTAATATGTGGGGGTTCTTAGCACAAATTTGGCTGTCACATACCAGAGACCTTTGATGGGGGGCTGTGCATCCCAGGCAATGCCAGCAAGAGCGGCAATGGGACAGAAGCAGCTTGGTAGGCAAGTGCAGGATGCCATCCCCAGATGACAGCTGTGAACAAGGCCACCCCTTCAAAGGACACAGTGCATGGAATGGGGGCAGCAGTCCCTACTCCCGTGACAATAATTCCCGGTGACGGGAAGACAACTCACAAGTCAGCACTCTTCAAGTTTTCTCTGAAAAGGGGTTAAGTAAATGCTGACTCCCCCCACCCAGTCCCAGGGAGTCCTCAGGACTGAAGGGGCTCACACGTGGGTGTGGCAAACTGGAACCTCCTGTATGAAGTTGGTGTGAGACCAGCTGAGGAAAAACTGCTATTTTCCAGCTTCTTACACTTGTAGCAGAGATGATGCTGGGCGCCTTCTGTCCCAGTCTGCCGGGGCTGCCGTAACAAAGTGCCCCAGACAGGCAGGTTGAACAATTTTCTGGCAGTCCTGGAGACTGGGAGTCTGAGGACGAGGTCGCCACAGGGTTGATTTCTCTCCTTGGCTGCTGCTCGGCAGTCTCCTCCCTGAGTTTTCAAGTGGCCTCTCCTCGGTGTGTGTCTCCTCCTAATCTCTTCCTTTAAACCCGTGGGTTATTTACAATAGGGACCTTCTAGGTGGCTTCATCTCATCATAATTGTCTATTTAAAGACCCTATTTATCAATATATTCACATTTGAAGCAACATATGAATTCAGGGTGGAGGATACAATTGCGTCCATAAAACTTTCTGTTTATGAAAATCCATCAACAGTTATGAAAGAGAGTTAGTCAAACTCACCTCATAGGTCTGCGCTCAGGTACAGACACCTTCTGCTCCTCCTTTCTGTTGCTCCCCCTCAGACCTGCCCCCGTGGCCCTAGGCAGGTGCAAACAAAACTTCCCGACTGTCACTCCCCTGGGTTGAATGGCTCTTACACAGGAGCATGGGGATGAGGATCAGGTCATTTCCCTGGAGATTTGCAGCCTTGTCTGACTCACTTCCATGCTTGACTGGCTGCTCAGTAATAAAACATTAATCAAGAATTTGGGGAACTGTGGGATCCACGAGGTCAGGCCATATATGAGTGGTTTCATGCAAGTTCAAGGGCAGTCAAGTGCCTAGTGAGTGTCAGCATCGCAGCTGGTGGGTGAGGGTTCAGAAGGAAGCTGAAGAGGTGAGACCCTGCTGCATGGGAGCCCCACAGGAAGGACAGACTAGGAAAGGGGGACCATGGAAAGACAGGGACTGCTGGTCCTTTAATTCTCCCTGCGTTCAACTCCCCAGGAGAAAAAAATGGAGGTTAAAATGAAAATTTAGATCTTGTTTTAAAAGCTAGGAAAGAAAAGACAGGATTCGTATGAAGGATTTTTCCTTCCAAGATATTTTATAAGGAATAAAGCAGTTTATAAGGATTAAATCCAGATGAAAAGTACTGTAGGAACTGTTATTATAAATTCACCAAGAATAATTCTAACATACCTTTGCAATCATATGATCTTCAGAGAAGAAAAAAAAATTACAGGTATGTGGATGGTTCACTTCAGAAAAAAATAGTCAAATAGGAGGTTGCAAGCCTGTTGAAAGAGTTTGGGGAATAGGACTTTGAAAATGCCTGTGCAAAATACCATTCTCTTTGGAAATAAAAGATCTGCCAGAATGGTATTGATTAGACTACTACACAACATGGCTGGAGACAAAAAAAAAAGCTTGTAATGTGTTTAATGCTCCCAACAAAAGTGGCAGTATGATGGGGGGATAGAGGGCTAATTAGAGGAGTTGACTAAAACAGTTTTAATTCAAAAATCCATTTGAAAAGGAGACAAAGGATCTTCCTCAGTCTTTCAAATTTAGAATTAAAAAGGAAAAAAAAACAGAGGGAGGGAGAAAGAGAATGAAAGGGATCTGCATGGCTCCTATGGGTGTTGTAGCTAACACTTCATTTTGGTGACACACTGGAGTGAAATGTTCCAGGATAAAGTGTAGTTAGCATAACATGTCAGCAAAGGAGCTATGAAATCTGTGTTTGGGGGGGTTCTGGGAGCAACACGGGAAAGAGCTTTGAGACACTATGAGTTTTTTTTAACAGCCTGAATAAGAAGCAAGTAGCCACAGCTGATCCTCTAGGAGAAAGGGAACATTTTCTGTTCTTTCTCCTTAGAAAAGATGCTCATTATCTCCTGAGTGAGATGTGAGTACATGTGTGTGTCCCAGGGAGGCAGATCTGTCCCGTGGCTGCTGACCCCCAGGTCCTCAGGAGCTGCACAGGCTCATTAGGGCTGCCCTAGTATATCCCAGAAACTGGGTGGCTCAGACAAAAGACACTTTCCTCACAGTTCTGGAGATTTCAATTCAAAAGCAAGGTGTAGGAAGGGTTGGTTCCTTCTCAGGAGAATCGTCCCAAGACTTGCAGATAATCAGCTTCATGTTCACGTGGGATTCTTTCTTTGTTTCTTTCTTTTTTTTTCTTTTTTCTGTTTTATTAAAGGTTTAGTTGTTCTCAATCTTTTTTTTTTTTTTTTTTTTTGAGACGGAGCCTCAAGCTATCCCCCTGGGTAGAGTGCCATGGCATCACAGCTCATAGCAACCTCCAACTCCTGGGCTCAAGCGAGTCTCCTGCCTCAGCCTCCCAAGTAGCTGGG
>CAUYQV010195365.1:0-21666 GCA_963574575.1 Galagoides demidoff
ACTACTAGTATATGAAAATTCACTTGATTTTTTAAAAAAAAATTTACATCAAATCCTATGACATGGCTCGGCGCCTGTAGCTCAATCGGCTAAGGCGCCAGCCATGTACACCTAAAGGTGGCGGGTTCGAATCCCCAGCCCGGGCCCACCAAACAACAATGATGGCTGCAACCAAAAAATGGCCGGGCGTTGTGGGTGCGCCTGTGGTCCCAGCTACTTGGGAGGCAGAGGCAGGAGACTCGCTTGAGCCCAGGAGTTGGAGGTTGCTATGAGCTGTGATGCCATGGCACTCTACCCAGGGGGATAGCTTGAGGCGCTGTCTCAAAAAAAAAAAAAAATCCTATGACATTACTAAATTCACGTTTTTATAGATTTTATTTTCTGAGATTTTGAAATCACGAAATTGATTTTTCCTTTCCCCCCAAATGTTTTAATTATGAAGATTTTTAAATAAACAGCTAGGTTGAAAGAATATTGCCATAAACATACTTGTACCTGCTACACAGAATCTTATTTTACTGTTTGTTCAACTCTCCATCTATTAATCCATCTTATTTTTGTCAACAAATTGCAAAGTGAATGTAGGTATTAGTATACTTCTAAAAAACTTCAACGTGCATTTCATTAACTAGAATTCCATATCTGTTCATAGTTTTTTCTTTTGATGTAAAATTTTCTAACAGTGCAAGGTACAGATCTTCAATCTTGAAACTAATGGCTGAATTTAACAAATTTGGTTACCTGTGTAACCTGAAAGAGCTAAAAGGCTATCAGTGACCCCAGAAAGGTCATTCATACCCCTTTCTACTCATTTCCTTAACCACCTTTGTTGTTTCTATACATTTGGTTTTTTGTTTGTTCTAGAATTTTCATTTAAAATAGAATCATGCAAATATGTATTCTTTTGGGAATACATACCACAGTCTGAGAGAACACGTGTTGTTGGAAACTTAGACTGTTTTTAGTTTGGGGCAATTATGAACAGAGTTTCTATAAATATTTTTGTTATAAGTATTTTTGCTGATGTGTTTTCGTTCCTCTTGGGTAAGTAATTAGGATCAGAATTGCTGAGTCATAGAGTAGGTGTTTGTTTAGTTTTATAAAGTGCTGGCAGACCTTTTGCCAAGTGGCTGCACATATTAAAATGCTACCAACAATGTATGAGTGTTACAGTTGCTAAAAATAGGTATTTTTAAAATATAATTGACAAGTAAAATGCTCATCACTTTTTAATGTGCTTACTGGCCATTCATATGTCTTTTGGAAAGTATGTGCTTAAATCGTTTACCGACTTTTTATTTGGTGTTTTTATTATTTAATTCTAGAAATTCTTGGTTACCAGCTGTTATTGAGATGGAATGAATGTATTTTGCATGTGGGAAGGACATGAATTCTGGGGAGCCAGGGACAGAATGTTGTGATCTGAAGGTTTAGGTCCCTCTTACCCCAAATTCATATGTTGAAACTTAATCTCCAGCGCAGTGGTGCTGAGTGGGGGTATGGGGCATCTGGGAGGTAGTTAGGCCATGAGGGCTCTGCCATGGGCTTAGTGCCTTTATAAAAGGCCCAAGAGAGCTTGTGTGTCCTTTCTACCATGCAAGAAATCATAGAAGATGCCATATATGAGGAATAGGCACTCAGCACGTATTGAATCACCTGGTAACCTTGATCTTGGATTTCCTAGTCTCCACCAGTGTGAGGCACAAATTTCTGTTGTTTGTAAATTACTGGGTCTAAGGTATTCTATCATAGCAGCCCAAATAAACTAAGACAGAAGTCAGTACAGTACTGAGTGGGTATTTCATGGATATTACCTCCCAGTCCATGGCTTGTTGATATTAAATATTTTTCAATGTTGTTTTTGATGAGAAGTCTTTGATGAAGTCTGGTTTATCAGTTTTCTTCCTTTCATCATTATTGCTTTTCATGACCTAAGAAACCTTTGCCTTCTCCCAAGTCACAAAGACGATGTTCTGTGTTTCAGTCTAAAAGCTTTATAGCTTTAACTTTTACATTTAGGCACATAAAACATCTAGATTTAACTTTGGTGTAGGATATGATTAAGGTTTTATGGTTTACTTTTTAATATATGGATATCCAGTATTCTAGTACTATTTATTAAAAAGACTCAACCAAATGGATTGTTTGGGGATCTTCATAACCCCAAATCAGTCAGTCATGTGGCCATATAAATGGGCGTCTATTTCTGGGCACTCTCTCTCATTTTATTGATCTCTTTGTAGATCCTTACCCACAGTATTATCATGTCTTCAAATCAGTTGCTTTTTGATAGTAAGTCTTGAAGTAAGACTGTACGAGTCCTCTAATCAACTCTTTTTCAGGATTGCTTTGGGGTGTTTTTCAAGTTCCTTGCCTTTCCATGTAAATGTTGAAATCATCTTGTCAGTTTCCACATAAAAGCTTGCTAGGATTATTATTGGAAATGGGTTATGTTAATAGATACATTCAGAATATTTATATCTTAGTATTTGCTCTTTGATTTCATGAAAATAGTATGCCTCTACATTCATTTAGGTCTTTTATATCTTTTGGCAATGTTCTATTACATCTGTTGAAATATGATATGGCCACATGGCTTTCCTGTTTTATTATTTATTTTTAAGGGTTAGAGTCTTGCTCTCTCACTTTAGCTGGAGTCCAGTGGCTTGAAAACAGCTCACTGCAGTCTTGAATTCCGGGCTTCAAGCCATCCTTCTGCCTCAGTCCCTTAAATAGGCAGGACTGGTAAATAGCCACCCATACCTGGCTTTTTAAATTTTTTGTAGAAATGGGATCTTACTATCTAGTCCAGTCTGGTCTCAAACTCCTGGCTTCAAGCAGTCCTTCTGCCTTGGTCCCCTGAAGAGCTAGTAGTACAAGGATGAGTCATTGCAGCCAGCTGGCTTTCCTCTTTTCTTCTTATGGTGGATCATATTGATCTTTGTATTAAAGCTTGCATTTCTGGGATAAACCATGATCATGATATGCTCTTTTATGTCTTTGAGTTTAGTTTAATATTTTAATATTGATGTTTATATACATTCATGAGGTTTATTGATGCATAATTAGTTTTTATCTAATTTGTTTCAGGTTTATGTTGGTTTTATAAAACAAAGTAGGAAATATTGGCACTTTTAAAAATGACTATAAAGTTAGTATTTTTTTTTTCTTTAAATGTTTTATAGAATTCACCAGTGAAGAAGTCATTTTGGGTTTGGAGTATGTCATGGGGGCATTGAGAAACTGTATACACACACATACGCACACACACTCTCACACTTTTTCTTCGTCTGAGGGTCAGTTTTTGATAGTTGTATTTATCAAGGATTATGTCCACTTTGTCTAAGTCAGATTTATTGATAGAATGTTTATAGTATTTCTGTTACTATTTTAATGTCTATAGGACCCTATAGTTTTCATATCAGTATAGATAATGTATGTTTTCTCATATTTCATGACCATTCTGACTAGGGATATATAAAATTTAATAAAATTTCAAAGAATTATCTTTAGAATTTTTAATTGTTATTTTTATTGCTGTTTTAATTTATCTCAAATTATTTCCTCCTTTTTACTACTTTGAGTCAAATTTATTTTTCTGGTTTTTAATAGAGACTTAGATGATTGGTACTTTTTTTCTAAGACAGCAGTTCTCAACCTGTGGTTCCAGATCTATATTAAAAGGTCGCAGCATTAGGAAGGTTGAGAACCACTGTTCTAAGGTAAGCACTTAAAGCCATACGTTTCTCTCTAAACATTATTTTAGCTGGATCCCACAAATACTTTGTTTTGTTTTTGGAAAAAGTGATTTCTTCTAATTCTGGATTTTTAGACATGGTGTTGTTTTTGTTAATTCCCCTATCGTCAGAGAAAATAAAATGTAAGATACTCAACATTTAAAATTTTTATTGAGGTTTATTTTAGGGCTTAACAAGTGGTCTGTCATTGTGAATATTACAAATACATTTATATATTCTGTGGTTGATGGATATAATATTTTGTAAATATCAATTAGGTTAAGGTGAGTAAAAGTGCTATTAAAATTTTTATCCATCTTCTATCAATTACTGAAAGAAGGATATTAAAATTTTCAGCTGAGATTATGGGATACTCCCCTTTCTCCCTTAATTCTGTCAGTTTTTCTTCATATATCTTTGAAGCTCTTTTATTAGGTAAATACGTGTTTAGGATTGTTATAGCATTTTGACAAATCGATCTTCTTATAAAGAAATATCCCTCTTTGTGTCTGATAGTTTTTTTTTTAAGTTTGCTTTGGTAAAAAGCTCTTTAAAAAAATTAAATATAATTTTATGAGAAATCTGTTGACATCTAAAAGTAGTTCATTGTATTTCCATTTCTTTTGTTTCAATAGATGTTATAGAGCAGTTTTAAGTTCTCATCAAAATTGGGCTGAAAAATACAGAGATTTCTTATAAATTTGGAGACAAATGTATAATAACATGTGTCATCATGGGAGTATCAAACAGAATAGTTTCACGGCTTTTTTTTTTTTTTTTTAACAGTTTTTGGCTGGGGCTGGGTTTGAACCCACCACCTCTGGTATATGGGGCCAGCGCCCTACTCCTTTGAGCCACAGTCGCCACCCTAGCAATCATTAATCTTATTGTCTCCATAGTTTTACCTTTTCCTGAATGTTGTATAGTTTATATCTTACAGTACATAGGCTTTGTCTTTTACTTAGCAAGGTAAACTTAAAGTTCCCCTGTGTCTTTTTGTAGCTTACTAGTTCTTTTCTTTTTGGTGCTAAATAATATTTCATTCTGTGGATGTACCATAATTTACATATTCATTCATATACCAAAGGGCACCTTGGCTACTTCTCAGCATTTGGCTGTTATGAATATAGTTGCTATCAATATCCATGTTGCAGGCTTTTATTGTTTTTAACGATCTTTGTATGGTTTAGATAACAGTCCCTTATCATATATGTCTTTTGCTTATGTCTTCAGCTAGTTGGTGTTTGTCTTCTTATTCTCTTGCAGTGCTTCCTTTTAAATAATCATGTACATATTTATTTTATTATTTAATATTTTTATCATTTATTTCTGACCTATTTGTATATTTAATGTTGCAACATTTATAGATAGCGTATACTTGGGTCCTGGTGTTTCTAAATCCCTTTTGACAATTTCTGCCTTTGAAGTGAAACACTTAGTCTAGTAACATTTTTGATAGGATTTGATAGGATTTTTGATTTAGATCTAGTACTTAATTCATTTTGTTTTCTAGTTGTCTCTTTTGGGTTTTGCTCCACTGTGCCTCCTTTCTGCTTTCTTTGGGTAGTAGCATTTTTCAAATTTGATTTCATTTTGATTCTCTAGTGGCATTTAGTTTTACTTATATTATTTTGGTTTCATTTTTTGTTTTTAGTGATTGTTGTAAAGCAGTGATTCTGAGTAATTGTCCTGTCTCAGCCTCAGTGGGAACTTGTCAGGCTGCATCTCAGGTCTCAGAAACTCTGAGGATAATAAGGCCTAGAATTTCATGGTTTAACAGAAGTGTCGGATGATTCTAAATGAATGATAAAATCAGTTATACCATCTGTAAGAATCTTGTAACAGTATAATTCAATTAACTTCTCTCGTTTGTATTGTTGTGTATTATATATTTACATGTGAGAAACCTCAGAATACTGTGTTTGGGATTTGCATTGTCTTATAAAATTGAGGGGAAACAAAAGAAGTCGTTTATATTTATTATTTCTTGTTCTCTTTGTTCTTATATATGTGAGTTTTCATGTCGTGCCCTTTTGCTTCAGCCCACATGATTTTCTTTAGCATGTCTTATAATGGAAACTGTTGAGAGGAAGTTCTTCAGAGGTCTCTTGCATTTCTGTACCTTTTTTGCTAACAAAATACTGGCTGCTTTTCTTCTAGACCGTCTTTTCAAGGATGTGTTTAGAGCTGGGGGCAGAGGCTCATGCCTGTAATCCCAGCACTTGGGAGGCTGAGGCAAGTGATCACCTGAGCTCACAGGTTTGAGACCAGCCTGAGCCACAGTGAGACCCCCAACTCTAAAAAAAAATCTGGGCGTTGTGGCAAGTGCCTGTAGTCCCAGCTACTTGGGAGGCTGAGGCAAGAGGATCACTTAAACCCAAGAGTTTGAGGTTGCTGTGAACTAAGATGCCATCGCATTCTACCCAAGGGTGACCGAGTGAGACTCTGTCTACACACACACACACACACACACAAGATATGTTTAGAGAAGACAAATATAATGTAGTTTCTCCTGTCAGAAGTTGGGCATGTATGTTCACTGTCTATCATAAAAGATTTGACATTTAAGCTTAAGGTTCCTCTCCAGTAACAGCCCATTGCATGTATAGAAGTCACCCTGTGGAAACTGGGGCACAGTGTACTAGAACAGAAAAATACTGGTCCTCTCTGGCTGTTACACTGGGTCCTGGTTCACATCTGTTTTATGGTTGAGATGTCCTTCCCTTCTGCCACCATCCTTGGAACTGTGGCTGGCTCGCTTGTTAGCTTGTTCAGGGTAAAATCGCAGACCTGTTGTGGTTCTTGGTGGGTGGGGTTATGAGGAAGAGAAGCTGACAAGGATATGGTTTTCTCAGAGAGGAGGATGGGAGCCTTATGGGTCAGTTGATGGTATTCTAGGAAAATCCATGAGGTCTATAGCTGACACAGTGACCAAATTGTCAACTTAGTGACAAATAGTCCTCCACTTTATTGCCTGTTAATGAGGAGAAATTGGAGAGATGATTCCAGACTAACTGCCAGGAAATGAGTTTCTAAACACAGCTGCCCAAACAATGCCCTGGTTGTTACTAACTCTTCTCTGGGCGGAGAACATCCTCCCCCTTCTGGTGGGCAGATGGTTCTGACCCTTTCAAATTTAGGAGGGAAGTTTATGACCACTATGAGCAGAAAGCAGCCAACTGGGTAGGAATTTGGCTGCTTCCCTTGGGAGAAGAGGGGGTGGGCCTTGTTAAGACACAGTCACACTGGGTTGCCTCGTGGCCTTGCTCCTCCAGCTTGCTCGGTCCCCACTGCAGGTCCATCAGAAGATGATAGTAAAAGTCTCAGTGATTTTTGTAGTGGATCCTTGCTACTCTTGGAGTGGATCTTCACTCCCCACTCCTTCACCGGAGGTGGAGTGCTGGTTCTGAGGTCCATGGTTCCCTTGAAATGCTTTGCTGGGTTCCCTGATGGTTTTGTTAAACTAAATGCCAGTGGTTTCTACTTAGCTGCTGCTCTTTATCCTCATCACCAACTCTTCAGAACTGAACATGGTTAGAATTCAAGGCAGTTCTCATGGCTCCCCTCATTGTTAGATGTGTACGGATGCATGGGCTTTTGTCTAGCTTTGGTCTGCCGCTAAGAAAACTACAGACTGGTAGATTAAAGACATTTCTCTTTTGGGCTACTGAGCTGTTTTGGAGTCATTTGGGCAGATGCCTGACATCTACGAGGACCTGTTCTCTGAGAAGTTCAGCTGGAATCAAGCTACGGTGTCTGAGCCTGCACCACCTAGACTGTCACCCCTACTGCCTATATTCACCACCATAGACACAGCAATGCATCCATCATTGTACACACAGCCCAAAGTGAAGGACTTCGTGTCTCAGTCCTGAGACCAGCACTGAGTGTCTGGACTGCCAAAAGTTCCTTTTGATTCCTGCCAAATGTTTACTCAGTTGCCGTCTGATGTGGGATCCATACCACATGAGCTTTTGTCCCTACCTGTCTCCAGGCAGCTTGATTGTGTTGGGCTTGGACCCTTCCTCAGTGCTATCAGGGGTGGCTCCCCACACCTGGCACTTTTTTACTGCAATTTTAGTCTGCCCAGACAACTCTGGCCACACCTTGGTGGCCCCTGAAGCTAATTGGTGTCATGTTTTCAGCTTCCTAGACCATTTTCAGTCTATGAGGCACCTTTATACAAATGCTGTCCAATAATAGACTGATGGTTAAGGTTGCCCTTCTGTGTTCCCTGACATTGACAAGCAAATGGTATTAGGAATGTTAGACTACCCTCCCCAGAATCCATTCAAAAAGTTTTCTGACTGTCTTCCACCTCCTCCTAGTGAGGCAGTTAGTCACTGAATGCATCCAGACTGCTTCATGAGTCATAATTAGGACAAAAGTTGTGGGGAGTTTTATATACCTATTTGAGAAAAATTCTGGATTCCGCCCTGAGCATTCTGCATATTCATCCCCTACCCTCAACCCCAGGCTGTTCTCATTGCCTCTGGGTGATACCCTGGCCAGTGCCTCTAGGGGCCTGGGGAATTCCAAGTTAAGGCCCTGGCTTAGATCCTAAGGGTAATGACCACCTAGTTTGGTACTGTTGCTCACTAAGTCCACACTGGCCAAAATGGAGAACTTACTAGATCTATGGAAGCTATGCAAAATTGATCCCTCATCCCTCTTGCACCTGGTCTTTCGTTACAAAAGGGCAGGATGTGAGTAGGATTTCCTTAGTAAACAGGTGAAGATAGCTAATGGAGTAGAAAACAATTTTGTACTGGTGGAAAGAGAGCCGCAGTGCTGGTAGCTAGGGAAGGAGAGGATTGTACCTTAGGAGGTGTGAACTTTAATGATCCTTGTTCTTCAGAACAACCCTTAGAGCCGTTCTTAAGAATGAGAAAACTGCTCTTCCCCTAAGCGGCCTGAGGTGATCTGTGAAAATGGTTCACTATTCACTTGACCCAGAAAACTCCACAAAGTCATGCAAGTCAAGAGGCTCAAATCTTCGTGTTCACTTTAAGAATACACGTGAAACTGCCCAGGCCATCAAGGGTATGCATATATGAAAAGCCACCAAGTATCTGAAGGATTTCACCTTGAAGAAACAATGTGTACCATTCCAGCATTACAATGGTGGAGTTGGTAGGTGTGGCCAGGCCAAACAGTGGGGCTGGACACAGGGTTGGTGGCCCAAAAAGAGTGCTGAATTTTTGCTGCATATGCTTAAAAATGAAGAGAGTAATGCTGAACTTAAGGGTTTAGATGTAGATTCTCTGGTCATTGAGCATATCCAAGTGAACAGGCACCCAAGATGCATTGCTGAACTTACAGAGCCCATGGTCACATTAACCCATACTGAGCTCTCCCTGCCACATTGAGATGATCCTTACTGAAAAGGAACACATTGTTCCCAAACCAGAAGAAGAGGTAGCACAGAAGAAAAAGATATCCCAGAAGAAACTGAGGAAACAAAAACTTATGGCACGGGAATAAATGCAACATAAAATAAATACAAATAACTGTCAAAAAAAAAAAAAAAAGAATGAGAAAACCCTTGTGTGGTTCTCCCAAATTTTTGAATGTACCTTTTGCTGTCCCTGGCCAGACTGCTCTGACAATGATTTGATGTATTTCTCTGGCCCATACTGAGAAATGCTTCCGAAGCAGCAGAGGATGACCCCAGCTTCTGCACCTGCCATGCAAAGCACCTGTTAACACCTGGATGTCTGCCCACCTCTATTCATGGCCAACACTCAGCCATTCCATGATGCAGATGAGTGCTACCTGGCTGGTTAGCTAGGCAAACAGGACCAAGTTGGACGGTCTGCTCTTAAACAGTTCCTCCTAAAACAAGGGCAAAACTCAGTGATTTGAACTGAACTCTAGACCTTAAGAACTGGGTTCTCAACAGCTAGAAATCTATATTGAAGGCACTGTCAACCTGTGCCTCATAATGTAGGGCCCACTGGGGGAACCCTAGTAATTATAAAGCACTTTCCAGAATCAACATGTATAGTACTAGGACTGTACTTGTATGAAAGTCAGTAATTGTGTCCCTCCCTAAAAATGGTTACTAGTGCCTTAGGGGTGATCATCAAAGATCTTCAGATGTTTAAGGAAAAACTGCAGTAAATTATATAGCCCTCTTAGGATAAGAGAGAATTCTCCAAAATAAGGCTATGCTTGAGTGCGTGGGGCAGCACCCCAGTGGGATCACTGACTCTCTGTGTGTATGCATCCTATAGTTTGCCCTACTATGAGACCCATAGACAAGGTCATTAGGAACTTTGTCCCTGGCTTTCCCTGAAGTAATCAATGAAAACACTTTGGCCCAGGAAGATTTTCAAGTCAGCCTTGACTCTCTGGCCAGGGTTTAATGTAATTGCTCTAGATTTCCTCCTTTGGCCCAAGATGGAGAAGTTCATGTAATTGGTAAGGAATCCTGTCATGTCTGCATTAATGGCCCCAACCAGGAGGATGCCAATTCAGAAACTTTAGGAGAAAGATCCCTGACTTTCTAAGGTATTTGTTTAGCTGGCTGGGCCCCTGACACTGGGAAGTGTGATTAGGGTTATTATTGTTCTGGTTAGGGTCAGTACTGCAGGTTGGCTCATCCTGATGCTTAGAATCCTTTTGATAGTACCGTACCTCTAATTAAATGTTGTATGAGACACATGGAAGGCACTTGGTTCCAGCTCCTATTGGTCAAAAAAATCAGAGTGGCTGATGGAATAGGTAATTAGAGGGAAATTTGCCAAAAGCCAGAACAGTGTAGAGACATGGACTGGCGGAGGGGAGGGGGCGCGGGGAGATGGTTTACCAGGCATCTCTTGCATTTCTGTGTGTTTTTAGAAAAGAGATACTGCATTTTTTCTGCACCGTCTTTCAATACTTTTGATGTAGCAAACAGCCTTGGAGACAAAGATAGTGTCTCCCTTCAGACTATAGGTTAGGTTTGCTTATGTCTTCGTATGATAGAGATGGAGCAGGCATGCTAACAACCCCTTATGAAGAAGTTGGTTTCCCAGGCCCAGGATTCCTGTCCTGTAAGGCAGCATATGGTTTGAGTAGGTGTCACCTGACCCTCTCTGTGTGTCCTGTAGGAACTGGTACTCAGGTAACTGGGGCAAACAAGTGCTGATAGGCTCACAACTACTGTTGCTGTGAGAAATAAAGTATTGTAGTTACCCATTATCTTTTGCTTTCTGTGGTTTCAGTACCCATAGTCAACTGTGATCCAAAAATATTAAATAGAAAATTTCAGATAGAAGCAATTCGTCGGTTTTAAATTGCATGCCAGTTCTGGGTAGTGTGATAAAGTCTCGTGCCATCCCACTTTATCCCTTCCAGGATGTGAATCATCTATCTAGCCTTTTGTTTACTTAGTAGTCATCTAGATTATCAGATCAGATAAGTAGTACTTATAGAGGTCAGTCCTGTGCAAGTTCAGACGCACCAAGTCTTGGGATGTATCCTCCCACCCCTCATGAATAAGGGAGGACTACTGTACTTTTTCTCTGGACTCATCTTCTGCCAGCATCCATGAAAATATCAAGCGCTAATTTGGTAGTTTCTAAGCAGCAGGCGTCCTCAGACTGCAGCCCACTTAGGACATTTATCTGGCCCGCAGGGTGTTTTTGCCGCCGCTGCCTGTCCTACTTAGCAGCCGACTCATCCAGAGGCCCACAGTCCGGCCATCCAACGGTCTGAGGGACATTGAACTGGCCCCCTGTTTAAAAAGTTTGAGGACCCCTGGTGTAAAATGTCAGGCCTTTCATAATTGTTGACATAGGTCTTTTGCAAAAAATTATTTCAGCTTTTGCTTATCTGAAAATGTCTTTATTTCATTTTTGACTTTAACGGTTTTTTTTTAGATTAATTCACATACCAAGCAGTGCACATACCAATCAATGGTTGTTAGTATATGCGGTTTTGTATCCTTCATCTAAAAATTTAAAAATGCCAATTTTAGAACATTTTCAAAAAGAAACCTTCACCTCAAAAAGAAGCCCAGTATCCATTAGAATCATGATATTTGCCTTTTTGTGTCTGGTTTCTTTTATGTGGCATAATGCTTTCAAGGTTCATCCATGTTGTAGCATGTTTTAGGACTTCATTCCTTTTTATGACTGAATAATACTCTATAGTATAACTACATTTTGTTTCTCCATTCATCAATTAATGGACAGCTAGTGATGTTTAGTATCATTTCTTACACTTATTGGTCATTTTTGTATCTTCTTTGGGAGAATGAATATTCTGATCTTGTGCCATTGTTAAGTTCGTTATTTCATTATTATTGAACTATAAGATTTTATATTTTAATATATCCCTTATAAAAATTCTTCCCATTCTGTGGGTTGCTTTTGACTTTCTTGGTGCTATCCTTTGAAGCACAAAAAAGGTTTAATTTTGATGTATTTTATTAGTTTTTTTCTTGTTGTTTGTTGTCGTCATTGCTTTTGGTGTCATGTCCAAGAAACTGTTGCCTAATTCAAAGTCACAGCAATGTACACCTTATGTTTTCCTAAGAATTTTTTAGTTTTAACTCTTACTTAATGGCCTGTGATCTACTTAAGTTAAAATTTTTATATGGTATGAAGTGAGGGTCAAACTTGCCTCCTTAGCGTATGGATATCCAGTTGTTCCAGCATCATTTGCTATTGAAAAGACTATTCTTTCCCCCATTGAATGGTCTTGGCACCTTTGTCCAAAATCATTTGACCATGTATATAGGAGGGTTTATTTCTAGCAACTCCTGTCTATTCCATTGGTCTGTCTTTTTGCCAGGTCCACACTGTATCAATTATCATAGCTTTGTATTAAGTTTCCAAATCAGTTAAGTGTAAATTCAACTTAATTCCGTTTTTCTTTGTTTTTATGGCTATTTCTTTGATTTCTTGGCTATTCTGAGACCTTGCAGTTCCATATGAATTTTGAGATTAGCATGCTACTTTCCACACCAAAAAAGAAAGCTTGAATTTTTAGTAGGGATTATATTGAATCTTTAAATCAATTTGAGAAGTTTTATGATATTAACAATATTTAGTCTCCTGATCCATGAACATGGAATGTCTTTCCATTTAATTAGATATTTAATTATTTTAACAGAGTTTTGGTGGTTTTTAATTTATTAAGTCTTAGACTTTTGTTAAATTTATTCCTAAGTATTTTATTCTTTTTGCTGCTACTATAAGTGAAACCTTTCTTGATTTTACATTTGACTGGATCATTACTACTGTATAGAAATACAATGGAGTATTATATTGAAAAACATGATTTGTATATTGATCTTGTATCCTGCAATCTTGCTTATTCTAATAGTTTTTAATTAATTACTTAAGATATTTTATATGGAAGATCATGTCATGTGTAATATTGGGGATAATTTTATTTCTTTTCCATTCTGGATGCCTTTTTATTTCTTATCTAATCACCTAGCTAAAACATCAATACAGTGTTGCATGGAAGTGACAAGAACAGACGTCTTTGTCTTTTTTTTGTCTTCCTTCTTCATCTCCCTCCTCCTCCCCTCTTCTTATTCCTTCTCCCTCCTCCTCCTCTTTTTTTTTTTTTTTGAGACTGAGTCTTGCTTTATCACTATGGCAAAGTACAGTAGTGTCTTCATAGCTCATTGCAGCCTCAGACTCCTGGGCTCAAGGGGTCCTCCCACCATGCTGGGCTAATTTTTCTATTTTTGGTAGAGACAATGTCTCATTCTTGCTCAGTCTGGTCTTGAACTCCTCAGCTCAAGTAATCCTCCCACCTCAGCCTCCCAGAGTCCTAGGATTACAGGTGTGAGGTACTATGCTCAGCTCTTGTCTTGTTTTTTTGGTCTTATGGAGAAAGCTTTCGATCTTTCATTATTGAGTATGATGTTATTATGTGTGTTTTCATAGATTCCTTTTATCAAGTTGAGGAACTTCCTGCTATTCTTAGTTTATTGGGTCATGTTTTTAAAGAAAATCGTGAATAGATATTAATTTCTCAAGTACTTTTTCTGCTATTGTTGAGATATGTAATTTTTTGCTCTTTTTTAATTGATGTACTACATTAACATTATTTTCCAGATGTTAAGCCAACTTTATATTTCTGGAATAAATCCTTCAAGGTCATTTTTATATATTGTAGGATTTGATTTGCCACTGTTCTGTTGAGGATTTTTGTGTATATATTTGTTCATAAGAAATATAGGTTAATAGCTATCTTTTCTTGTGATGTCTTGTTTTGGTATCAGAATAATGGCTAGCCCCATAAAATGAATTGTGAAGTGTTCTCTCTTCTAATTATTGGAAGACTTAATGAAGACCTGGTATTAATTATTTATAAATTTGGTAAAATTTGCCAGTGAATATTTAGTCCTGTGTTTTTCTTTCTGGGAAATTGATTTTTTGTTTGTTTCTTTGTTCGTTTGTTTTAATTACCAATTCAGTCTTTCTATTTGTTGTAGACCTACGATTTTTTTGATTCAAGTTTGAGTAGTTTTAGTCTTACTAAGAAAACATACAAATGGCTAACAAACAGATACATATGAAAAAATGCTTATCATTCCTAATCAGAGAAATACAAGTGAAAACCACCTTGAAATACCACCTAACCCCAAAATCATCTACATCACAGAGTCTCAAAGCTATGGATGCTGGTGTGGGTGTAGAGGGAAAAGAACACTTATACACTGTTGGTGGGATTGCAAACTGGTATATCCTTTTTGAAAAGAAATACGGAGAATCCTTAAAGAGCTAAAAGTAGACTTTTCACTTGATTCTGCAATCCCATTACTAGGTATCTACCCAGAAGGGGGGAAAAAAAACCATTTTGTCATAAAGACATCTGCACTCAAACATTTATAGCAGCGCAATTCACAATCCCAAAGATGTGGAAACAACCCAGGCACCCTTCAACCTGTGAATGAATTAATAAACTATCGTATATGTATACCATGGAATATTACTCAACCATAAAAAAGGTGGAGACTTTACATCTTTTGTATTTACCTGGATGGAGTTGAAGAATATTCACTTTAGTAAAGTATCTCAAAAATGGTAAAGCAAGCACCCCATGTACTCAGTACTTATTTCAAACTAGTAGAAAAATAACTACCACCCCTCACAAAAGAAAAACACAGTTAAATTCAAGAAGTAGGGAAGGAGAGGGGGCTTAGGAAGCTCCCTCCTAGCAGCTGCAGTGGGGGGGGGGATATGATGTACCTCCCAGGTGAAGAACTCAGCTATAACTCAACATTATCTAACAAACACAGTATAACCTAATCATGTGTACCCTTATATTAACCTAAAAAAAAAGAGAGAGAATGTATTCATTTTATCTAAGTTGTTAAGATCATTGGCACACAGTTGTTCATAGTATTATACTTCTTTTTATTTCCTTATGGTTGGTAGTAAAGTTCACTCTTTACTTTTTTTCAGGAATGTACAATTTTTTTTTATTCAAAAATACAAAATAAATTATCTGTAAGCATGGACAATGGATGACAACAGTAAACCAATATATTTGTCGACTAAAACCAGTAACTGATGGTTATAGTGATTTTTTTAAACATCAGCCAGACTTTTCTTCACTTTCTTCAGTTGACTTTTCTGAAATTATTGGTGAGAAACACTGCCTTGAGCTTCCTGTCACAGTTCATTAATGGTAAAGCACTATTCTAGGAATTAGAACATGCCATCTCCCATACCACCCCCCATGCTACCCATTGCACCCATTCCAGGGTCCTCTTCTTTTTTATTTATTTTATTTTTTTTATTTCAGGCTCCTTTATTCCATGAATATTTACAGAACATCAACTATAGGCAAAACATTGACCTAATCATTAAAGATAACATTGGGACAAATATATCAATTTTATGAGGAAACAAAAGCATTATCTACAAATCAATTATGAGATAAATGTACTCATTACCACCACTTTTAGTAAAGTTGAAAATCCTAGCTAGTACAATTATGATAACTTAAAAATCTCAATGGTTTGTAAAAAAAATACAAATTTCATTACTTCCGAGTTACCAAGTTACTTGCAAATTACCAAAAACAGTAGAAAAATTCAGCAATGTAGCTAACTTCAAAATAACTATACAAAACCAATTATATTCCTATATAAAAAAGAATTACAAAATAATATTAGAAAAAGAAAGATAACATTGTATCAGCAACCAAAATAGAAAGGACCTATCAATATAGCTTTTAACAAGAGCTGTGCAATTTTTTTGAATACATAATCATTTACTATTTGTTTGTTACGGAATACACAAGACAAAATACAAATAGCAAACAAATTTTTTTCCTTATGTTTTTACCAAAGTCTAAAAAAAAAGATGATTATATATATAAATAACAGTAAAAAATAATTTCTTAAAAAAAAAGCAGATTACGCCAAGTCTTACAGACAGTAGAAATAGAAAGGGGGTCCTTCTCTTCTTTAGGAAGTTCTGTGTCTACAACTTCTGCTGTAGTTAACAGAGAAGCCTCCAGCAGTTCTTGCAACCTTTGTTGGGTCAATGGTATTCCTTTTTCCACCGTATTAACAAAATCTCCAATCATGGCATCATAACCAACTTCTGAGGAACTTGCATTATTTTCTCCATTATCAAAGATCTTCAACACTTGCATTCTTAGCGATAGTCATTGCAGGAATTTTGAATGTTCTTTTAGTAATTTCTATACCAATTTTTTGATCTTCATTAGCTGGAGTTGATGAGGAGTGCACCAAAGCAGGGCACAACCACCTCCGAGAACATAAGGGTGTCTGTATTTACTTAACATCACTGTTCTACCAACCTTCAGCACAGCTACTGCATCTGAAAGTTTTGCCAGATGTTCATTCAGTTTTTCCTTTTCATATTCAGTAGCTGTGATCTCTAACTGCTGAACAGTTCCTTTCTTCCTTCCTTCCTTCCTTCCTTCTTTCCTTCCTCCCTTCCTTCCTTCCTTCCTCCCTCCCCCATCCCTCCCTCCCTCCCCTCCCCTCCCCTGTCTTCACTATGTCATCCTCAGTAGAGTGCTGTGGCATCACAGCTCACAGCAACCTTAAACTCTTGGGCTTAAGCGATTCTCTTTCCTCAGCCTCCCAAGCTGGGACTACAGGTGCCTGGCACAATGCCCAGCTATTTTTTGTTGTAGTTGTTTAGCTGGCTCAGGCCAGGTTCAAACCTGCCACCCTTGGTATATGGCTGGTGCCATAACCACTGTGCTACAAATGCCAAGCCAAGCTCAACAATTCCTGAATACGTTTTTCATTTTGAGCCTTGTCATCTTTACCTTTCAAGAGCATGGTATCATCTTTGGTCACAGTGACCTCTTTAATTTTTCCTAAGTCACGAGGCTGAACTTCTTCAAGATTTAGGGTCAACCCCTGTTCTCCAAACACTGCACCACCAGTAGCAATAGCCATGTCTTTAAGCCGATTCTTTTATTATCACCAAAACCTGGAGCTTTAACTGCTACAACTTGAAGACCAACTTTTAGCTTATTCAAAAGGAGTGTACTTAGGGCTTCTTCATTAATATCTTCAGCAATTATGACCAAGGGCTTATAGTGAGTATTGGCAATTTCAAGAGTAGGTATGATTGACTGCATACTAGAAATTTTTTTGCTTAATAGATCACAGGCATGCTAGAATTCACATTTTTGCCCTTTTGATGTGTTAATAAAGTATAGAGAAATATACCCTCGATCACACTTCATGCCTTCAATAATTTCTAATTCATCATTCAGTGTTTTTCCATCCTTTACTGTGATGACACCTTTTCTTCCAACCTTTTTCATTGCATCAGAAATGATGCTGCCAATTTCTTTGTCTCCATTTGCAGAAATCATAGCAACCTGAGCATTTTCCTCAGGGGTTGTCACAGGTTTAGACTGCTTCTTCAGTTCAGTAATGAATAGCATCAATAGCTAACATCACACCTCTCCTGATTTCCACTGGGTTAGCACCTTTGCTAATCTTTCTGAAGCCTTCCTTGGCAATAGACCGTGCCGACACAGTGGTAGTGGTAGTACCATCCCCAACCTCTTCGTTTGTGTTATTGGCAACATCTTGAACAAGTTTAGCTCTAATGTTTTTATATTTTTCCTTTAAGTCAATTGCCTTTGCAACAGTCACACCATTTTTTGTTACTTTGGGACTTCTCCAACTCTGTTCAGTAATCACTGTTCTTCCTTTTGGTCCTATGGTAACGGCTGTCGCATTGGCTAAAAGGTCTTGAAGCATTAAGGCTTGGGCCGCTGCACCACATTTTATATCTTTGGCATAAGCTCGAGTGAGATGGGGAGCCAGTACCCTGGACTTATCTGGCAAAGAACTGTGAGTTATTGAAGCATGTTGATAGGGCGTGTACATGGGGTGGCAGGTTGTCAGCAGCAACTTAGGGTCACTTTTTTTATTTTAGTCGTTTGAGTGTTCTATTTTTCTTAATCAGAATAAATAAAGGGTTGTCAATTTTGTTGATCTTTTCAAAGAAACTTCTGGTTGGTTGTCCTCTTTTTTCAATTGTTCCTTTTTAAACATTATTTTTCTATTCCATAATTTTGACACTTAACTATTTCTTTAGTACAGCTTCCTTTGGGTTCAGTTGTTCTTTTTACAGTAGCTTAAAGCATTATGTTATCGATTTTGAGGTCTTTCTTCTTTTTAATGTAGGTGCTTACAACTACAGATGTCCCTCTCATCACTGCTTCTGCAGTATCTCTATCAAAGCAATGTTAGTTCTGCTAAAACATCAAATTTGTGCTGTGTTGGTTGTGCTTAGGATTCTTTTAAAAATATATATGTTTAAGCGTTAGTGGAAGAAAGGTTAAATCATTGAGGCTTTACAAAAAATGTATGGGGAAATGCCCTGAAGAAATGAACAGTTTATAAATATCTTATTTCAAGAGGGGATGAGACAGTGTTGAAATTAAGCCCACAGTGACAGACGATCTACATCAGGTTTTAAGGAAAAGATTGATCTTGTTGAGGCCTAATGAAGAGAACCAGGAATTAACAGCAGAAATAGTAGCCAGCACCATAATCATCTCAACTGGTTCAGCTTATGCAATTCAATTAAAGTTGAGCAGACTTTCCACTAGATATGTGCCAAAATTGTTGAACATAGACCAGCTTCAGACAAGAACAGAGCTATCAGTGGAAATTTTAAACAAGTGGAATCAAGACCATGAAGCATGCCTTCAAGGGTATAAAACATAAAGACAAAGCACAATCAAAGCAATAGCTACTAAGAGGTAGAATTTGTCCAATTATGTGAAACAAACTGGTCAAGAGCAAAGGTCATGGCAACAGTTTTGGGAGATGTCTGAGGCATTTTGTTCATTGATTTTTCTGGAGGACCACTTCTGCTTATTAATGACAGTGTTGTTAAGAAAGTTGAGCAAAGCTTTAGCAGATGAACACTTGGAAAGATTTGACCAGAGAGTTCTTCCACCACAACAAGGCTCCTGATCATTTCTTTCACAAAACAAGAGCAATTTGGCAAGAGTTTCCATGAGAAATCATTAAGCATCTGCCTTACTATCCTGATTTGGCTTCTTCTGGCTTCTTTTTGTTCCCTAATCTTAAAAAATCTGTAACGAGCACCCAATTTTCATCAGTTAATAATGTATAATGTAAAGGAAGCATTGACATGGTTAAATTCTCAGGATTCTCAGTTCTTTAGGGATGAACTAAATGGTTAGTATCATTACTTACAAAAACATCTTGAACTTGATGGAGCTTATATTGAGAAATAAGGTTTATAATTTTAATTTTGATCTTTTTTATTTTTCCACATACTTTTCGAAGGCCTCTAAAACTTTGTGTGATTGGAATCTTTTTAAATATATTGATACTTATTTTAAGATTTACCATAAGTCCTAGGCTGGGGAATGTCCTGTGTGTACTCAAGAAGAATGTCTACTCTGCTGAACACTGGTGGAGTGTTCCATAGATACCAGTTGTTGTTTTAGTGGTCTGTCTCTTGTTGATGTTCTACCTGTTTGCTGTTCTGTCTCCTTGTTGATCTTGCTGTATTCATTATTGAACTTGGGGATTGAAGTCTCCTGCTATTATTGTTGAGTTGTCATTTCTCTTTTTACTTCTGTCAGTTTGAGCTTCATATATTTTGTTTCTCTATTACATGTGTTAGGTTTATGTATAGATACATGAGTATATATATACTTATAACTGTTATATATTACATTTCTATATGTTACAGACTCATCAACACAATCAGATATATTGTTTTGTGCAATTGCTATTTACAGCAATCAAGAAAAGGATAAATAAAATATATATATTTTTATTAAATCATAAACCCATAGATCAAGGGTCCTCAGACTTTTTAAATAGGGGGCCAGTTCACTGTCCTTCAGACCGTTGGAGGGCCAGACTACAGGCCCTGGGACGAGTTGGCTGCTAAGCAGGACAGGCAGTGGTGGCAAAAACACCCAGCAGGCTGAATAAATGTCCTAAGCAGGCCACAGTTTGAGGATGCCTGCCATAGATCGTGTATACATTAATGCATTTATGGAGTATAATGTGCTGATTTCATATAGAATTAGGACTGCTTATATCACACTGGTTAATATATACTTCATCTCATTTACTTAATTATTGTGTTAAGACATTTATACTCTATGCTAATAGATCCGACGTGTACCCTTGCATTATGCACCATAGGTGTGATCCCATCATTCACCCTCCCTCGATCTGACCTCCTCCTTTCCCTTTCATCCCCCCCTCCTCCCTCCTTCATCTTGGGCCATAGTTGTGATCTATTCTTCATATGAAGTGTGAGTGATTATAAATTAGTTTCATAATAATACTGAGTACATTAGATATTTTTTCTTCCATTCTTGAGATACTTTACTAAGTAGGATATGTTCCAACTCCATCCATGTAAAGGTAAAAGAGTCTCCATCTTTTTTTGAAGGCTGCATAACATTCCATGGTATACATGTACCACAATTTATTAATCCATTCATGGGTTCATGGGCACTTGGGCTTCTTCTATGACTTGGCTATTATGAATTGAGCTGCAATGAACAGTCTGGTGCAAATCCTTTGTTATAATGTGATTTTTGGTCTTTTGGATATATACCTAGTAGAGGAATTGCAGGGTCACATGGCAGGTCTACTTTTAGATCCCTGAGTATTCTCCATACTTCTTTCCAAAAGGGATGTATTAGCTTGCACTCCCACCAATAGTGCAAAAGTGTTCCCTTTTCTCTACATCCATGCCAGTATCTCTGGTTTGGGATTTTGTTATGTGAGCCACTCTTATGGGAGTTAGATGATATCTCTTAGTGGTTTTGATTTGCATTTCTCTGATGATTAAAGATGATGAGCATTTTTTCAGGTATCTGTAGGCCATGTGCCTATCATCTTCAGAGAAGCTTCTGTTCAAGTTCCTTGCCCACAATGAAATGGGATTACTAGTTCTTTTCTTATTAGTAAGTTTGAGTTCTCTGTGGATTCTGGTTATCAAACCTTTGTCAGAAGCATAACCTGCAAATATCCTCTCCCATTCTGAGGGCTGTCTGCTTCCTTTACTTACTGTGTTCTTGGCTGTGCAGAAGCTTTTTAGTTTGATCAGGTCCCAAAAGTGTATTTGTGATGTTGCTTCAATTGCCTGAGGGGTCCTCCTCATAAAGTTTTCACCCAAGCCGATTTCTTCAAGTGTTTTCCCTACACTTTCTTCTAGTATTTTTGTGGTTTCATGTCTTAAATTTAAATCTTTAATCCAGTGAGAGTCTATCTTAGTTAATGGTGACAGGTGTGGGTCCAGTTTCAGTCTTCTACAGGTTGCCAACCAGTTAGCCCAGCACCATTTGTTAAATAGGGAATCTTTTCCCCACTCAATGTTTTTAATCGGCTTGTCAAAGATCAGGTACCGGTAAGTAGTTGGATTCATCTGTTGGCTCTCTATTCTGTTCCACACATCTACCTCTC
>CAUYQV010195367.1:0-22671 GCA_963574575.1 Galagoides demidoff
TTTTTTGAGACGGAGCCTCAAGCTATCCCCCTGGGTAGAGTGCCATGGCATCACAGCTCATAGCAACCTCCAACTCCTGGGCTCAGGCGAGTCTCCTGCCTCCACCTCCCAAGTAGCTGGGACCACAGGCGCCCGCCACAACGCCTGGCCATTTTTTTTTTTTGGTTGCAGCCGTCATTGTTGTTTGGCGGGCCCTGGCTGGGGATTCGAACCCACCACCTTAGGTGTATGTGGCTGGCGCCTTAGCCGATTGAGCCACAGGCGCCGAGCCTTCATGTGATATCTTAAAGCAAGTGCCCTTCAAAGCCCATTTGCCTGACCAACCTCAAGTCCCAAGCCTCCTAAGCAGAAATAAAATATCACTGAAGAGGAAGAAACGGAAGTGCCAGGATTGTGAAGGCCACCCCATTCTCCAGGAAGATGGCCTGGCAAGGTGGCTCATACCTGTAATACTAGCACCTCTGGGAGGCCAAGCCCAGAGGCTTGCTTGAGATCAGGAGTTTAAGACTAGCTAAGCAAATAGAGACCCCATCTCTACTAAAAATAGAAAAATTAGCTGGGCTTTGTAGCACATGCCTGTAGTCCCAGCTGTTACCAGGGAGGCTAGGGCGGGAGGATTGCTTAAGCTCAGGAATTTGAGGTTGCTGGGAGCAAAGCTGAGGCCATGACACTTGAACCCAGGCAACAGAATGACACGCTGCCTCAAAAAAAAAAAAAGTGTCCAAGAAGACTCTGTGGCTAAGGCCACAGGGCACTCACCCTTACCTCAGAACCCATGCCCTGCACTCTCTTCCCCAAAGCATGAACCATTGCAGCCAAACATGATGTACCCAGCAGTTACTTCAGTCAACAGGGTTTGCTGAGTATACACTGACAGTTCTAGCTCTGAAAGTCTCTCGAATATTTGCAACTTGAGGCAAACTGCCAAAACAACTTGGTATATATAGGTCTGACTATCCAGAACCTTCACTATGCCTCTCCCCTCCATTCAGAATAGCAACAAAGACCAGCATAGAGCAAAAATGCTTCCTTTCATGGGTCAGGAAGATCACTGTTCTGGTTTAAACATTCTTCCATTTAGAGTCTTCCAGGCTAGAGTCCTCAAAGGTTGTTGTAGGTTTAAGAAACAAAATGAGAAAGTGGGAAAAACCACATCAGGAGTCTAGTCTGGTCTTGGCCACTTGCTAGTTGTGAGCCCTTGAGCAAGTCACAGAAACCCCTGGGCTTCCTTTCCTCACCTACAAAATTAGATAACATGACTTACTCCACTTGGCCCAGAGGGTGCTTGTAGGATTCCAATGAGGCAGCAAGTGTAAATTCATTTGATAGTAGACAGAAAGAGCATAAGTATTAATTTAATCTAGAAAGGCTGATAAGAGTTTTGTTTGAGAATGTAAAAGATGTGTCGGTGTGAGTTCACTTTATCGGGATTGGTAACCCTCCTCAACCTTTCCTGTCCATTGTAGTCAAAGTGGAAGTTTTCTGTGTTTCAGGAAGTTTCGTCCTTTCCATCATCAGTTTAAATCCTTTCCTGAAATTTCTTTTCTGGGACCCAAAGATGCAAGTCCCTTCGAGGCCCTGACGACCCCAGGCAGCTCACATCACACCAGGTAGGTCTTTCTGGTTCCTGAGTACCAAGAGCTGGTTATAGGCCAATGTCCTCCCTCTCAGGGGCCTGCTGGTCAGATTTGGGAATGGCCATGTGTTTGCTCCTTAGGCAAAGTATATTCTGGGAACTTAGCCCAGAGAAGAGAGACACTAGGAGTACTCATACCTTTTTTTTTTTTTTTTTTAATTTGGTCGTCTTCATCCCTATTGAAGAATTTAAATTGAGTGTCCAGAGGGCAAAGGCTGGTTTCTTAAACTTGGATCTATAGACCACCATTGTCAGAATCCCCAGGGTTGTATAAAAAAATGCAGGTTTCTGGACTCCAGCTATTAAATCAGAATCTCTGATGATGGAGCCCTGACAGCTGCATGCTTACAAGCTCCTGGGTGATCTCAATGTACATCAAAGTATGAGAGCTGTTAGGCTAAACATCAGGAATAACTAAGGGGCAGGGATATAGGGGACTTGCTGCACTATGTGGCCTGTGGCAGCTTATTGACTTGTTAGTTACTACTCTGCAGAGGTCTGAGAATTTGAACCTTCACTTACCAAATTAGAGAAGGAATTCAGCTCGAGTGGACTAGTTACCGTCTCAGACTCTTTCTAACTTCTGAACCACAGGGTTAGTTCACAGACCAGGGGAGTAGAATGTGGCAGACTCTTAGCCAAAGAGTTCCTAGGGCCTAGGTTCCATCATCAGATGAAGGGCCATGAATCAAAAAATATTGCAAATAGTCGGGGTGTGGTTCCTCAAGCCTATAATCCTAGCACTCTGGGATGCCAAGGTGTATGGATTGCCTGAGCTTAGGAGTTAGGGACTAGCCTACGAGTAAAGTGAGACTCCATCTCTAATAAAAATAGAAAAACTAGCCAGATGTTGTGGCAAGCACATGTAGTCCTAGCTACATGGGAGACTGATACAAGAGGATCACTTGAACCCAAGGGTTGGTGGTTGCCATGAGCTGTGACAGTACAGCACTCAACTCTAGGACGACTGAGTGCGACTCTGTCTTAAAAAAAAAAAAAAATAGCAGGTGGCACCTGCGGCTCAAGGAGTAGGGCACCAGCCCCATATACTGGAGGTGGCGGGTTCAAACCTGGCCCCAGCCAAAAAAAAAAAAAAATAGGCTCAGTGCCCATAGCACAGTGGCTATAGTACTAGCCACATACACCGAGGCTGGCAGGTTCAAACCCAGCCCAGGCCAGCTAAAAAACAACAGTGACAAGTACAATAAAAAATAGCTGGGCATGGGCAGCACCTGTGGCTCAAAGGAGTAGGGCACCAGCCCCATATACTGGAGGTGATGATTCAGGCCCAGCCCTGGCCAAAAGCTGCAAAAAAAATAAATAAAACACATAGCTGAGCATTGTGGCAGACACCTGTACTCCCAGCTACTTGGGAGGCTGAGGCAAGAGAATCGCTTAAGGCCAAGAGTTTGAGGTTGCTGTGAGCTGTGACACTACAGCACTCTACCGAGGGTGACATAGTGAGACTCTGTCTCAAAAAAAAAAAAAAATAGTGCAAACAGGAGGGAGAAAAAGAAAGGAAATGTAAGCCAGGTGCTGTGCCTCATGCCTATATTCCTATCACTTTAGGAAGCTGAGGCAAGAGGATCACTTGAAGCCAGGAGTTCAAGTCTAGCCTGGGCAAGATAGACCAAAAACCTGGTCTTTACAAGATAAAAAAATTAGTGAGTCTGGGGGCATGTGCCTGTGGTCCTTGCAACTTTGGAGCCTGAGGCAAGAGGATTGCTTGAACCCAGTAGTTCAAGGCTGCAGTGAGCTATGATGATGCCACTGCCCTCCAGCTGAACAAGACCTGTCTCTTTAAAAAAAAAAAAAAAAGCCAAGCTGGCTGGCACCTGTAGTCCCAGCTACTTGGGAGGCTGAGGAAAGAGAATCACTTGAGTCTCCAGGGTTGTGCAAGTGTAAATGCATTTATTTTCTCTTTTTTATTTTTTAGAGACAGTCTCAGTTTGTCACCCTTGGTAAAGTGCTGTGGCATCACAGTTCACAGCAACTTCAAACTTTTGGGCTTAGGCGATTGTCTTGCCTCAGCCTCCTGCCCAATGCCCAGCTATTTTTTTTATTGCAGTTGGCCAGGGCTAGGTTTGAACCTGCCACCCTTGGTATATGGGACCGGCACCTTACTCACTGAGCCACAGGCACTGCCCATGCATTTTGTCATTGTTGTTGTTGTTGCAGTTTGGCTGGAGCTGGGTTCGAACTCGCCACCCTCGGTATATGAGTCTGGCACCCTACTCAATGAACCACGGGTGCTGCCTATGTATTTGATAAGTAGCTAGGAAGAGCATAAGGATTAAGTTAACCTAGAAAGGCTGATAAGAATTTTGTTTGAGAATGTAAAACAGTGCTTCTCAATCTTCCTAATGCCGCAAGCCCCATGGTTCCTGTGGGTTGCTACCCACAGGTTGAGAACCGCTAATGTAAAAGATGTGGCAGTGAGAGTTCACTTTATCAGGATTGGTAATCCTCCTCAGCCTTTCCTGTCTCATTGCAGTGAAGCTCACAAATGATATATCCACCTTTAGTGACAGAGATATTACCTGAGAGTTGGAGGTTGCTGTGAGCTATGACGCAACAGCACTTTACCGAGGGTGACAAAACTCTGTCTCAACCAAAAAAAAGAAGAAGAATATAGTATTCATTGTACTGGATCTTGCTTTTTCTTGTCTCAACTTGCTATCATTGCTAAGGAGCATCCTTACTCCCTTGCAGGCTACAGAGTATTCTAGGTCAAAGGAAGGTTACCTACAGTTACAATTTTTTTTTTTTGTTTTATTTTGTTCTGTTGTTTAGAGACAGGATCTTTGTCATCTTTGATTTCTGGCCCCTCCAATTCTCCCACTTAAGCCCCCCAAAGTGCTGGGATTATAGGTGTGAGCTACTGGCCTACCCTTCATTTATAATTTTGATAAACACAACCAAATTGGTTTTCATGGAGGTGATACCAATTTACACTCTTACCCACAGAGAAAGCGTGTTTCTCTAGCCTAATATGGTGAATGTCAGACTTGACCTCTGCTAATCTGAGAAAGTAAAAACCGTATCTCAATATAATTATAATTTTCAATTTTTTCATTATAAATGTTGAGCATGTTTGCATGTGTTTGAATTTGGTTGTTGTTGTTGAGACAGAGTCTCACTCTGTCACCCAGGCTAAAGTGCAGTGGCACGATGATAGCTCACTATAACCTCAAACTCCTGAGCTCAAGTGATCCTTCCCACCTCAGCGTCCTGAGTAGCTAGGATAACAGTCACATACTACCACACTTGGCTAACTTTTTTTTTTCCAAGATTCTGTTCTTACCTGTGGTTTAAGATTCATGGCTGTGGAAAGGACAAAGGCAGGACAAGCTGTCCTCAGGGAAGGCTCAGTTTCCTTTTTGCCTCTCCTGCTGCCCTTAGGTGGGAGGTACAGGATAAAGCAGGCCTGCCTGTACCTGCCCTGCTCTTTAGCCCTCCTGGTGTCCCTTCCCTGCCTGGGTTCCAGGCCCTGAGCAGCAACACCTCCTCTGAGGGCCCCAGCAGTGACCACTTTCCCTTACCCTGTGCCCTCCCCAGAGAACCCAAGGACCAAGAGCCAAGCCTGCGATCAGCCACCCGCACTGTGCCCAGGAGGAGGAAGGGGTACTGCGAGTGCTGCCAAGAGACCTTTGAGGAGCTCCATGTGGTGAGCCGCTTCCCCGCTAAGCAGCTACTCCCCAGAGTGTTCTGAGAAAGCCTGGACCACCACAGATGAGCCTTTCCTGCCCCATCTCCACCCTGGCACTGCCGGGTCCTCCAACACTAGGAGATAGACTGGGATGTCAGCTTGTCTCCCACCCCTGCCTTATCTAATGGCCTTGTGCCTTCTCTCACCCTTGGCTAGCATCTTCAGAGCACCCAGCACCAGGGTTTTGCCCTCAAAGCCCATCCATATGCAGAAGTTGACCGTATCATTACCCAGCTCAGCCACGGCCTTGCAGACATCCCCTTCCAGCCCAGCCTCCCCAGGTGAGCAGTACATTGGCAAACAAGATTACCTTCTCACTCTCTTCCTGTTGCCCTCCTTAGGTGGGAAGGAACCCTCAGGTTGGCACCTGTTGGGACCAGGCTGTAACTACTTCCTCTTCTCTCACCTTTTCCCCCCACCATCCTCTGTCCTATTTATCTTGGGAGTAGCCAAAAAAAACAAAAACAAAAAACCTCCATTTGTGGCTTCAGCTGATCAGGACTGGGCCCAGCTAGAGCGTGACTCCCTCCACCATTCAAATATTGATGTAGTAGGCGCTAGTGGTTCTGACCAGCTAAGAGTCCTTCCTGGGTCCTTCCCAGATGAGTGAACATCAGGGTCCTTCTCCCTCTCTATAAGTCAACCCCAGAAGGAAGGATTTTGTGCAGTTTGGTAGGAATTCAAGAGCCCTCTGAGCCCAACTTGCCCTGGTGCCCACCAGGGGCAGAGCCTCTCCTACCTAGGGCTGCAGCTTCATGTCTCACCCCATATCCCCACCTCTGGGCTCAGCTTGGAGCACCAAGCTTTGTGCTGCTTTCTCTCATTGCCAAAGGGCACATCCTTCTCTGTGAAGTCTTTAAATGGAACAGCCTCTAACCTGTTCCCTTGGCCAGTCCTGACCACAAGTCAGGCTGCTCCCATAGGGTCAGACCCATGAGGAGACCTTTCACAGGGCTCCAGAATGGGCAGCTCTCTCCCTGCCCTCAGCCCCAGCCCAGGAGGGGCCTAGCTTGCTGCCTGCTCTATAGTCGAGCCCTGCAGCCCACTGGGTGTTTCTTTCCCAACAGGTGGTCAGGTTCCCCATCTTTTGATTATGACTCTCTCTGTGCTGAGATTGTGCCCCCCAGCCAGCCCTTCCATCCCAAGGCAGCATCTCCCAGGATGAAGAAAGAAGATAACTGGCAGGCTCCAGGCACCCCAGAGCAGGATGGGACAGTGGGCAGCATGAAGACACCAGCTGAACCTGCAGCTACTGGCAAGGTGCCCAGACAAGCAGCAAGCTGCCAGGAGCTGGGGGGGTCAGTTACTGTGTTCGTAGACCCCCCAAGGACACCAGAGCATAGGAACCCTGTTTGTCAGAGCCTCTCAACCAGCTCCAGTTTTACGGACTTCTCTTCTGGTCCAGACGTGGCACTTGTTGGCCACAAGCAAAAGATTGAGTTCCCCAGTGGCAATGCTGAGAAGAGACCAGGGGCCTCCTGGCCACAGGCCTCATTTTTTGTCCCAAGAGCTCCCAGCCCCTGCGTCACCAGGACAACTATTGATGGGGATCTTCTGTCTCTTTCCCTTCCAAGACATGAGTCCGGGCGTCTGGTCTCCCTCCTACCTTTGTGCCACCTACAGACTGGCCTGTCCCGCCCACATTCTTTCTCCTGGCAGCCCACAGACAGACCCACAGAGTTCTGGGCCACACAGTCCCCCTGGCCTAGGGGAGGCTGGTGCCCAGGGTCTAAGGATTCTGATTGTACAACCCCTGGCCCTATATCTTAGCAGCCTGGCTGGCTCCCCAGCTGCCCCATAGCCCCAGGCCAGCCATCAGCCCACCTGTACTCAGCTGCTAATGCACAACTCCCAGTGGGCACATCTGTCTCTCTTCTGCCCTCTGCCAGCCAGTAGGGGAGCCAGCGCTCCCAGTTGCTCTGGGTCCCCCAGCCTCTCCAAGTGCCCTCCCTCCCTGTCTCTCAGCCTCAGTCCCAGCTCTATATAGGCAAAGAGCTGTTCCTATGAGTCACCAAGGTACTCAGCTCTTCATGGGGCTGGACAGCTTCAGACTGAAGGGCCAGAAAAACAAGTCATACCCTGCTCAGTGTGCACACCTGGCCAGGATGGACCAGGACACAAGGAAGAGCAGAGCCTTAGGACTTCCCCGCAAAGAAACCAGAAGGAAGCCTGGGTCAGACCTGTGAGGTCCAAGTGAGCAGCTGTCATGCTAAGCTCTGTGGAGCACTTGGAGCCAGTCCTCCTGCCAACAGGTCTGTGGGCAGGGCCAGGAGAGGCTGGTCTGGTGGCTCCCCTCTCCTCCCGCTACCTCCAGCCATGTTCCCACCCAGGCAGCAGTCTACAAAGGGACTGTCCAACTGCCCACACCAGAAGGCAGAGGTTTGCTTCTGTCTCAAGCAGCTAGAGCACCAGGAGTCCTGGCCTCTGGCAGGCACTTGCCTCTGTAGATTGGAGGGCTAGTTGCTGGTACTCCCCACCCCCAGCCTCCTTCCCCACAAGCATGTGGTCTCTCCTGCTTTCCCAAATGCCTGTATTTGTATCCCTTCCCCCAGCCCCCCACGCTCCTGCGTGTAGATCCTCAGGAACATATGAAGCAGAGGAGGGGCTTGGGCTGCAGCACTTACAGAGCTCCCTCCCCCATGCACTTAGTCGGGGCCCAGCACTGACCTTCCACCTGAGCCCAGGATGTGGCCAGAGACCCCTCTAGGGACCCCTCTTGGCTCTTCTCTGCTTCCTCAGCTTGAGCTGCCCACTGGAGTTTGCTATTCCAGGGCCAGTTCCTCACCTGCCAACTTCCACATCACCCTCTCCCCTCCCTCCTTCCTTCTTTTCTTCCCCAAGGACCTCCCCCCATTTCTTGCAGCCAAGCCATTAATCTAAAGACAGAAATGGGTTTGCTATCGATTCTTTGGCCACTGTTTTTTTTTATTACAATTTGTACTGTGGTTCTTCTCACCCTTCTCTGCCTCTGTGTGTTTGTCTCTTTAAATGTTGAAGCTACTGGAAGCCTGGTGCTGGCCTGTGTCTCCTTTCAGAGGAAGAAAGGGAGTCCTAGTTGTGGGTGAGGACCAAGTGATTAGTTTGAAAATAGAGTGACTGTGTGTATGTCCCTCCTAAGAAGTCAGTCATGTTTGGCCTGTTTATCCCATTTCTGTTAGGTTTCACAATTAATCTTGTTTGAGAAATGTAAATAAATGTGTTAATAACAAATACCAGAGGTAAGGCTGGTGTACAGTGTGTTGGCCCTTGAGCTGCCCTCCAGTGACCCAAAGCAGGCACAAGGGCCCAGCGGTTAAGGACAGAATAACTGCATAGGAGGAAGGGATATGTGAATGCCACTACCCTCCTGCTGGCCTTACCTGAGCGGAAGGGGCTGACATCTGTCCCTGCCTAGCTTCCCCTTCCCAGTCTTGTCTGTTCGCTCATTCAGCTCTGCTGCCTGTTGAGTGGTCAACTGCAGAGGGTCACCACACCCAAGAAAATTCTGCCCAGCAGGCATTCATGCTAGGGGCCCTCACCTTCCTCTGGGCCCTCCGGGGTACATTTCCTTCTGTGACATGTGGGAATACCTTGTTCCCACTGCCTTCCCTGTGATACTACCCCTCTGGGTGAGGAAAAGTTTCCCTTCAACCCTTCCTTGGACTTCTCTAATACTTTGTGTGCTGCTCACACAAAGCCTATGGGATCAGGTTCTGATGCCCTTGTCACCTTTTCCCCAGAACCCATTCCTTCCACCTTACATCAGCTGCCATGGCTGCCTCATCCCATCTCAGCAATTGTGACCTTGTTCTGCCGGGCTCAACTCTAAGGCTGCAACACTTCTCAGCCATTTCTCTGTTGTAGCTTCCAGGCTGTGGATTCCAGTTAGAGGGGAACCCAGAACACCAGAGTACTGACCCAGAACAGACAGGTGGCGCTTGACATGAACTAGACCAGTGGTTCTCAACCTGTGGGTTGTGACCCACTGGAACTGTATTAAAGGGCTGTGGCATTAGGAAGGTTGAGAACCACTGAACTATACGTCTTGGTGGCTCCTTGACAAGAGGACTATTAAAACCCCCTTCCGACATTGATCCAGACTCAGTAAACACTGCTTCATCTCCCTCTTGGTTCCTCTTCAACATCATCTTACTCTTTGTTTTCCTCCTCTGCAAATCACACTGACCCTGTGCTCTCCGGCCCAGCCAGCTACCTTGTCAGTTTCCTTCTCAGACTCACCACCTCTCCTCTCTGCCCAAAAGCTTGGTGTTCCTCCATCCTGAAAAATACTTGAATTGATTAAGCAGCTTGGAAAAGGCTCTTCCTTCTGTCCTCTGGCCACTTCTTATGTCTCTACCTGCTGCCTGTGTGTCTCCACCTTCCAAACTTCTACAGGGCTCTGCCTGAGCATTCCACTAGGATTGTCTATTCCGGGGCCATCAGACAGCCTGCTGATCTCCAAAATCAAGTTCCTTTTCTCCTTTCCTACCTCCTTGGAACCTGGCTTCCTCGGGCCTAGCACCACACATTGGCCTGCTTCTCCTGCCTCCCCTCTAACTTCCATAGCATCCCTGGCTCACTCTCTGCCATTCACTCAGCACAGCCTTACATGTCTGCCCTGAATCAGCTCCCGGGCCTAACTGCTTTCCCCAGATGAGTCCTGGGACCTTTGCTCTTCTCACTGGAGCTTTCACTTCTCTGTAGATCTGACGTGAAGATGAGCTACTCCAATTCCCTTCTTTTTCTTTTTTTATTTTTTCTTTTGTATTTTTTTTTTTTTTTTTTGAGACAGAGTCTCACTATGACACCCTTGGTGGAGTGCTATGGCATCACAACTCACAGCAACCTCAAACTCTTGGGCTTAAGCAATTCTCCTGCCTCAGCCTCTGAGATAGCTGGGACTATAGGCGCCTGCCACAATGCCTGGCTATTTTTTGTTGCAGTTGTCTTTGTTGTTTGGCTGGCCAGGGCTGGGTTCGAACCTGGCTCCCCTACTGTTTGTGCCTGGTGACATAATCACCGTGCTACAAGCACCCAGCCCCTTCTTACTTTTTCTTTGAGTCACTCACCCAGGCCAGAGTACCCTGGTGTCAGGCTAGCTCACAGCAACCTCAGATTCCTGGGTTCAAGTGATCCTTCTAACCTCAGCCTCCCTAATAGCCGGCACTACAAGTGCACACCCCAACACCTGGCTAATTTTTCTATTTTTAGTAGAGATGGGGTTTTGCTCTTGCTCGGCCTGGTCTCAAACTCCTGAGCTCAAGGGATCCTCCCACCTCTGCTTCCCAGAGTGCTAGGATTATAGGCATGAACCACTGTGCACAGCCCCTTCTGAATTCTCATCTCACAGAAGTAGGGTTGGGATTCTGCTGGGTGAAAGGCAGGATCTACCCACTATTCCCCTGCAACATCAGCAGAGCTTACATTGTGACTTTGGGCAAGCCCCCTTACTATTCTGAGCCTCAGTTCCCTCATCTTTATTATTATTATTATCATTAAGAGATAGTCTTACTTTCTTGCCCTCAGAAGAGTACTGTGGCATTTTAGCTCATGGCAACCTCCAGCTCTTGGGCTTAGGTGATTCTCTTGCCTCAGCCTCCCAAGTAGCTGGGACTACAGTCAATCGCCACAACACCTGGCTTTTTTTTGTTGCAGTTTGGCCAGGGCTAGGTTCAAACCCACCACCCTCGGTATATGGGGCCAGTGCCCTACTCACTGAGCCACAGGCGCTGCCCAGTTCCCTCAGCTTTAAATGAGCAGCTTAAATAAGATGATTCCAAAGGCAGCCTGAGGAAGAGCAGGACCCCATCTCTAAAAAGTGGCTGGGCATTGTGGCAAGAGCCTGTAGTCCTAGCTACTCAGGAGGCTGAGGCTGAGGCAAGAGAATCACTTGAGCCCAGGAGTTGGAGGTTGCTGTGAACTGTGATGCCACAGCACTCTAGGGAGGGTGACAAAGTGAGACTCTGTCTCAAAAAAAAAAAAAAAAAGATTTCAAAGGCCATTCTGTTAATAAAATACTGTGACCTGCGATGAATCCCATGCCCTTCCCCACCATGCCACCACCACACACAGCATCCTGAGAACGCCTCCTCCATCCGAGACTGGCTCCCACTTTGTCATAGTGTTCCTCCTGGTATTCTCTAACTCCTACCTCTCACTCTTCCCTGAGCCAAATCCAACCAGTTAGAGTCCTTCTAGTCCTTCACCCCATGAGGATCCTCCCCTTCACACTTTCAGGTGCCACCTCCCTCCACCAAATCCCCCCCAGCAAACCAGACTAACCTGCCAGGGGCAGTTCCACCTCCCAGTTTTGTTCCCTGACCTGGAAAGCCCCTCAGTGACAGCAAGAATGCTGCATTCAAGGCACAAGTTTCATATTCTCCAAGCACCCTTGAATGTAATTTTTCAGGGCATGAGCTTTACAGCCACGCAGGTCTAAGTTCGGATCCAGGTCCGTCACTTAATTCTGACCTTTGCCAAACTGAAATTCAGTTTTCTTCATCGAAAAAAGTGAACCATCATAATAGTTGGTATTGCATTAAGAAGTCACAAAAAGGCAGTGCCTGTGGCTCAGTGAGTAGAGTGCCAGCCCCATATACTGAGGGTGGTGGGTTCGAACCTAGCACCAGCCAAACTGTAACAAAAAAGTAGCTCCGCGTTGTGGCAGGGGCCTGTAGTCCCAGCTACTCAGGAGGCTGGGGCAAGAGAATCGCCTAAGCCCAAGAGCTGGAGGTTGCTGTGGGCTGTGACACCATGGCACTCTACTGAGGGTGACAGAGACTCTGTCTCTTAAAAAAAAAAAAAGAAGTCACAAAAATTAGGTATGTTTGTGAAGTACTTGGTACAGAGCCTGGCACATTGTCTCAACAAACTTTTATTACCCCAACTCATACACATCTGTTAGGTTTCCCTCCTAGACACTTAAACAGAGATGATTTTCACGGTTCTGTTTTGTGATGTCCCTGTGTGACCTGCATCCTCACCTTCAGTGTAAATTTGTGGATGGAACTGCTAAGGGATACTGGGACACTCCATCCCCAGGCCCCCCTTTCTAAGCGCTGATTCTTCAGAAGTCCAGGAGGATCTGTAGTGTGGGAGGGAAGGAGTAGTTGGGTTCTTGCGGGAGTGACTAAATTTGTGTTCTGTAAGCCTGGATGTTGGCATCCCAGGTTCCTCCAACTCCACCCAAATCTAGGTCTGAGCTGCAGAAATTAAAGGAGTGGGCCACTCACTGGAAGGACCATGAGGTTTCCCTCAGGGATATGCAGATGACAAGCAGCACCTCTGAGAGGAAGTAGGATGGTTTCCTGTCCAAATGCTGTAGCATTTCCCCCACTCCCCACCCCTCAGCATTATGTCATCAGGCACAGTCTCTCTCCCTCTCTGCTTTGGGCATAGAGGGGCCCTGAGGCCCCTAAGCCACAAAAGGGTCTTGGGTCCTGGACAAGGGCAGAACTGCCTATCTCCTCTTTCACCGTGCAAATCCAGGTCAACCAAGCCCCTGCGGTGCACAGACACCACCCTGGGCATGGGGGCTCAGCCCCACTCATTCACCCCTAAGCGGCCCTGTGAGGCGGGGCTTTCACACATGAGGAAACCAAGGCTCAGAGATGCCAGGGGACTTGCTCAAGGTCACCCATCCAGTAAGGGAGGAAGCCAGGATTGGGACCCCAGTCTGGAGCTCTTTCTCCCCTCCTTCACGGTGCCCTCCTGACTGGCATGGTCTGTGCCTCAAGGCTGGGCCTGGGTAGCCTCCACTGGCAGGAATCACTGCTTATTGTGCCGCTCCAGAACTGGAAGCTGCCCTTACCTGCAGTTGCCGAGACAAGGCCTTGGCCCTGCCTCAGCCCAGCTTGGCCCTTGTGCAGGAAAATTTGAGGGAAGAATTGGCTGAAGGGCAGGAAGAGTTGCAGCAGGAAAGAGGCCCCAGCCAGTTATGAGGCTTCCCAGGCCTCTTGGTGGTGGGGTTCCTGAGGGAGAGCTGTAGGTGGAGGCCAGTGCCCAGTCCCTAAGCAGGCTCACACAGCTCCCTCAGCAAAGGTGACATCAAGACAGCAGAAATTGGCTCGACGCCTGTTGTTCAACAGCTAGGGCTCCAGCCACATACACTAGGGCTGTGGGTTCAAATTTATCCGGGGCCTGCCAAACAATGACAACTACAACAAAAAAATAGCTAGGCATTGTGGTGGGTGCCTGTAGTCCCAGCTACTTGGGAGGCTGAAGCAAAAGAATTGCTTGAGCCCAAAAGTTTGAGGTTACTGAGAGCCATCATGCCACAGCACTCTACCAAGGGCAACATACTGAGACCCTGTCTCAAAAAAAAAAAAAAAAAAGAACAGCAGAAACTGGGGCCACAAGTCTCCAGGAGTGGACAGAGAGACCAAAGGGGCCAACCATAGCCATGGAGTTGAGGTTGGGAACCCCCTAGAGAATCCTCTGTTTGAAGGGGAGATGCAAGCCTGTCCCAGTCTACAGTCCTTGCTATCAGGGGACAGGGCTGATGAGTGAGATGGCCCCTATTCTTGTGAAGTCCCTGTCTTCTGAGGGGCACCACTTTGAGGACAGAGATAACCCATGACTTCAGGAGGGAAAGTGGGTGAAGGAAACTAAAACAAGCATACTGTTTGGGAAGCAGAGCTGAGACAGCACACGATGCAGGGAGGTGGGACCTCAGGGGCTAGGGAGTGGGGCATAGTCAAGGGAGAAGCAAGGTGTTTAGGCAAGTCTGCTTGGAGCTAGGGAAGATGAGTGGCTATGGGAGCCAAGAGGCCATACAATTGAGCACCCACTGGAACTGGCCCAGGGAAGACTCACTCTGGAGACCAGTCAGATCTCCCCAACAGAAAGTCCAACGTACCAGGGCCACAGATGTGGTTAGAATGTGCCTCAGCTACAGAGGCCTGGACCACAGATTTGGCTCACTCTATAGTCTTGGATTCATACAGGGGACCAGAGTGCAGCCTCAGGGCCCTCTACTGTGAAATGACAACCCCCACCTGGCCTTTTGGGAAGCACACTTGATTAGGACTTACTCTTGTGGAACAGGAACATAGATCCAACAGGTGGGCAGGATGCAGTCACCCTGGAGTGTGGGGAGGTGAGGGGCCAGATGTACTAGTCCCCTCTGGTTCCAGATAGAGGACAGAAATAGGCCCATAGGTGGCCCGAGAGGAGCAGGACCCTGAAGTGTGGGATGTGCCTCTCACTGATAAGCTGTGTGGACTTTGGGACATTCACATGGCCTCTCAGAGCCTCAGTTTCCTCATCTGTAAAATGTGAAACATAATTCTTCCTTTGGGAACACCACACAGTGGGCCCTCATTCCCCAGAAGCCTCCTTACCCTACATCTTGGAGATTTTCAAGATGTCTCCAGAGTGAGAAAGGAATTGGCTCAGGCTTGCTGAGCATCTGGGTCTGGAGTGGCAGGTGGTTGGGGGTGGGGGAGTCACCTCGTTCCCAGCATTGATGTCAGCGCCTCCTGGGAAATCGCCTTCTCACCTCTCCTGGGCCCAAAATAGAGTGGGGGGGGGGAGGAATTGCTGTCACAAGCCAGAGACAGCTCCCTCATCCCCAGCAGAGGCCCTGGGGAAGCAGAGGACCAAGGAAAGGGTTCCCTGCCTCCAGTCCTGTTTTTTCAGTGATCTGTGGTCCCCCAGTGTGGGTACAAAAGTCATGGCGAGGCCTCATCAGCAGCCTGCCTACACACATCCTCCCATACCCCAGCCCATCTCAGGTATCTGGCTCTTGGCATCCCTAGCAGAAGTCAGGGATCCCAGCCTTGGCATTGGGACCCATCTTGCCCAGGAGCCCAGGAACTTGGCTGAGGGCACGTCCGGGGAGGCAGGTTGGGAGGTCGAATATTTTACAGGCAGGATATCCTAGTCTGACCAGAGATAGGAGGTTGCCGGGTAGGGGGACGCTCCAGAGCTGTTTTTTGCTTGTCAAAGATTTGGACTAGCAAGGAGGGGGGCAGAAATGGGGCGTTCTAACAGCGTGTAAATGACCTGGGTTAATATTTAATTTAGGGGAAGGATTAGGGTGCCCTGTGCGAGGGACTCAGGAGCCCAGAGGTAGTATCTAACCCCTCCTGGGAGTTGTGGTGACAACAATCCCTGCAGCCCCCCTGGAGGCCTGGACCCCTGCAGGTGGGAAAGGGTCTGGGTGCGGGTGTGGGAGAACTCCGCAGTAACAAGCTCTGCTGCAAATGGGCAAGAAATCCTGGAGGCGAGGAGCAGAGCGTTGGGCAAAAGATCCTCTGCCCCCGCCCTCCTAGCTCGCACAGCCTTGGGTCACCCGCGCTCCAGCCTGGGGTTGGGGCAGGCCCCTCTTGGGTCAGCGCTCGGCGGCCACGCCCCCTCCCCAGACCCGCAGTTAGCGGGTCAGAGCCCGGGGTCCCTCTATACCCTGCTACCCCCCCCCCCAAAATCTACGGATCCTCAGAGATTCTCGAGCAATGGGTGGCCAAGGAAGGGGCCGCGAGATGGGGACGTGGAGCGCCTTTTCCCTACACCTGCGGAGCGGGTACCCGAGGAGATGCCGGGCAGTGGGGGCCCGGGCGGCGCCTCTTTTGTCCTCTTGTCGCGGTAGCCCCGGCCCCGCGGGACTTGGGGGGGTTGGCCCGCGGGGGGCGCGAGGGGGGGGCGGGGGGCGGGCCCTGAGCTCACGTGCTCGCCGCGCCGCTCTTAACCCGGCCTCGCCGCCCCGCCGGGATGGCCGCGGCCGGAGCGCTCTGAGCCCCTGCTTGGTGCCCGCCGCCCCCACCCGTCCGCGACCCCCGCCGGCCCAGCGCCCCCGCCCCGGTTCCGCAGCCGGCGCCTCCCCGCCCCCGTCCCCGCTCCCGCCCTCCGCCGCGCCGCTCATAGCCGCAGCCCCCGGACCGGGAGGATATGAGCGAGCCATGAGGCTGCTGAGGCGTTGGGCGTTCGCGGCTCTGCCGCTGCTACTGCCGCTGCTGCCCCCACCCGGTGAGTGACCCCCGCCCGGCCTGGCCCCTGCCCCGGCGCCCCCTCCCTGCCCCCGCCCGGGTTTTGCGGCGGTTTCTGCTGCAGCCACATTTTCCTGCAGTGCTCGGGGTGACAGCCGGTCCAGAGCGCGGGAGGGTAGGGGAGCGGGGGAGGAGGGAAGGTGCGTCCACCCACCTGTCCCCTTCTGACCGGCCCCACCGCGTCCATCCCCCTGCAGCCTGCCGGCGGACTCTGCAGGTCTCTGCGGGTTTGGGGGGGGCAGTCGTGACAGTCAGGCAGGAGTGAAGCTCTGGCCCCCTCCCCGTGGGGTGGTTCCCTCTTCAGGGCAGCCAGATCTTCCCACCCAGATCGTCCCAGGGCTCCGGGGCCACACCAGAGTGGGGACTAGGCGTGCCCACCCTTTTCCAAGTCTCCTGCCTCATGATGGGCATCTGCCTGCAGCTATGGCCTTGTCTCCCTAGGTCTTGGGGCCCGGGGTCCTACTGGAGCTCTGCAATGGAGGGGCTCACCCCAGGTGGGGGGTCCAGAAGCCCCCGAGGTCACAGAACCTAGCCGTCTGATAAGGGAGAGCTCCGGGGGAGAGGTCCGGAAGCAGCAGCTGGACACCAGGGTCCGCCAGGAGCCACCAGGGGGCCCGGTGAGTGGGACTGGGTGGTAAGGCCACGAGGTTAAAGCAGGTCTCAGAGGCCAAGGGAGAACCCGAAGTAGGCAGGGTTTGGGCACCCCCTCACCAGCTGGCATCCATGGTGAAGCAGCTTTCCCTTCTGTACGATGGGCTTCAGGTGGGTGCTGACACCCACTATCGGGGAGCACTGGGCCTGCCCAGCTCTCAAGCCCCCTCCCATCATAATGGGATCACCTGTTACAGGGTTCAGGGACCCTATAATGCCCAGGACTGTGCATGCAGTTAGCCTTCCATCAGTGCCCACTCCCCTCTGGCCAAAGCTTAGTGTTTCTGCTCAAAATGGGACAGTGGGGGACAGGGAGAATCAGCTGAGAGCCCAGTCTGGAACCATGGTTCCCAAGTTCTCAGTGCAGCTCCCCTAGGCCGGCTTTGCTGGAACAGCTTAGTGCTTGCTCCTGCCTCAGTTTCCCACAGTGCACAGACAGGCTTGTTCTACTTCATGTCCTAGCAGGAGGTGGGGCCTTGGAAAACAGTTTGAGGGCCCAAGCTCACCCACAAATGTCAGCTCTACTTGCCCACTGGCCCTTTCAGCTGCCAGGTCCCTCCTGCCTCCCAGAGGAAGGTTAGGAATGAAGGAGATTAATTGCAATTAATAATTAATTAATATCATGTGAATAATAATCACCCAGATGGAATAGTCATTCAGCATTCCTGGGCTCTCCAGGAGCTTAAATCTGAAAGTTAGCCAGGGCAACAGGGCAGCAAAGGGCTGCATGGCGAAGGCTTGGCAGAAATGGACGATATAGAGGAGAGACCCAGGGGAGGGGTACAACTGAGGCCTGGGAAGTTTTGGCAGCTGGGAGTGGTGGGAGGTAGATTGGGCTGGGCAGAGGGAGGAAGGAGGGAACCGGAGGCTGCCATTATGGACATCTGTCAGACTGGCATCTGGCCCTGCCTAATGTACTTGGTTAAAAGCCCTTAAGGGGGGTGGTGGAGGGGGATGTGGGGTAGTGCAGGGGTGGGGAATACTCGTGAAATGGAAAGGAGCAGGAAGGCAGCATGCATAATAGATGGACCATCACTCAGGGCAGGGCCGAGCAAGCGGGAGGGGGGGTGCTGATGGTCCTGGGTTGATGGGTAGTAGGGGGGTGGGGGATGGGGAGGAGACTGGCTTCAGTGTCTGCCCAGGTTTCCTGGGAGGGATTGGGTGGATAGTGGAGATGGTCCCAGGGGCCAGGGATGGGGTACCCCAGGTGCTTAGTCTGGCTTTCTTCCGTGATGTTACTCCCCACCTGCAAACTACACCCCATGGCTGCCATGGGCAGGAGTTTATGACCTGTCTGTCTGCTGGGTCTCTGGCTTGTGCTTTACGGGACATGCAGATTGGGGGATGGAATGATACCACAGCAGGGTCAGGAGTTAGGGATGAGGGAAAGCAGGCTAGGGAGGTATGAAATGTGGGATGTTCTAGCCAGGCAGGTCGCTTCTTCAGCCCAGAAGAGAGAGAGTGGGGGGTGCTGGACTCTGGGGAGATCAGGATGGGTATGGTTCGACTGGATGTGTTGGGGGTCACATTGGGTGTTGTTCCCCTGGGTAAGTGGGTGGTGCATGTGTGTATGTGGTCTGCGTGTGAGTGACTGAGACCAGATACATCTAAGGAAGTGTCTGAGGGTGTGGGTTGGGAGTGGAGAGTTCTACAGACCTGCGGGGCAGTTGCCACCTCTACTAGGAGTCTAAGATTTCCTGGGAACCTCATGGTAGCCTCTCCAGAGCACTTGCTCAGAGCCCTGCCTTATTCGTGCCTCAGTTTCCCCTGAGATGAAACTGATCTCCCCTGGGGGTGAAGGAGAGGGCTGCCAAGGTTGTGGACTTCTCTGGGCTAGTCACTCTGCTAAGTTTGATATGCATTTATGTCACTTAATTTTCACAACTCTGTAAGGCCTGTAGCTTTTCTCTGTCCCATTTTGCAGATGAGCAAACTAAGGCTCAGAGAAGTTAAATAACTTTCCTAAAATCAATCAGATCTTAAGCAATGGAGCTGGGAGTAGTTTTCTCTATGACCAGGGCACTTCCCACTACACTGTTCTACCTCTGGGGCTCTCTGGATTTGAGTTCAGGGAGCGCCCCCTACCCCCAACTCAGGCCAAAGGAAACAAAAAGACATGTCCAGACTACTTTCCCCTTACTGAAAGGAGACACTGAACCTCCACCTCCTGCTCAGCATTTCTTCCCTAAGTTCAAGCACTTCTGACCTCAGAAGCTTGGGGCTGGTAGTGGAGCCAGCTCAGCCTTGAGTCTGTGCCCCAGCAGAAGTACCCCCACTGGGCATTGCTTGGGTTTTGTCCCAAAGTTATTGCAGGTTTGGAACTTCAGGCCAAGCAGCTGAGTCAGCAGCAACTCTTGGGCCATGTAGTGAGTCCGGGGTCACATGCACCTGGCGGGGCTGGGATATTGAGGCCTTGGGTGCTGACCTGCTCTGGCTTTGGGCTGGTCACTTCACCTTTCTGATCCCTAGAGTCAGGATGGTGATAACCTATCTCCACCTCCCCTGCCCACCTGGAAAAGGGCTTGGTGGGGGCTAGTTGTGGAAGAGAAAGTCCAATTTACCAGGCCCTGGATGAGCCAGGCACATGTCTGCCTTTACACATATGAATTTATTTAACTTTCATCACACCTCCAAGAGGGGGACTGTTACTTCCATTTCACAGGTGGGGAAACAGGCACAGAGAGGTGAAGTGAAGTAACTACCTCTGGTGTCATACCACTTCAGTGGCAGAGGCCAGATTGGTACCCAGAGCAGGACCCTTAACCAGTACACTCCTTGCTTCTTGACCAAGGGTACAGTGAAAAGGAGCACAGGGGACCCTTTGCCTTCTCTTTGCCACTGCTCTCAGCACCTCACATCTGTCCAGTTTGGAAATAGGTCCAGCTTGAGGGCAAGAAAAGTATGGAAGCTTCTAGAAGTGCAGAAACCTATGGTCACAGGGAGCCTGCAGTGGAGGGGAGTGAGGCAGGAATACAGACAGGGCCACAGTGTACGGTTGGGCTGGTTGTTCACTGTAGTAGGGCACCTGGGCAAGGGGTGAATGAGCTAAATGAAAACCATGGGCTAACACAACTGCATCTGTTCTGAGAGAGCACCTTTTACTAACTCACACCAAGTTGCTGTGTTGGCTATGCTGGCCCCTAGGGAGACCTAGACTCCTTGGGAATCAAGGAGAGGGCAGGATGTGGGGAAGTGAGCAGGGTTGGAGGTAAGAGGGTCCCAAGCCCCCAGAGACTGATATTCGTCTGAGCCAGCTGGGGGAGGGGAGCCCAGTCACGGGGCCCAGTCTTTTTTTTTTTTTTGAGACAGAGCCTCAAGCTATCCCCCTAGGTAGAGTTCTGTGATACCACAGCTCACAGCAACCTCCAACTCCTGGGCTTAAGCAAGTCTCCTGCCCCAGCCTCCCAAGTAGCTTGGACCACAGGCGCCCGCTACAAGGCCTGGCCATTTTTTGGTTGCAGCCGTCATTATTGTTTTGGCGGGCCCGGGCTGGATTCGAACCCACCATCCTAAGGGCATGGGGCTGGCGCCCACCCACTTGAGCCACAGGCATCAAGCCATGAGGCCCAGCTCTTATAGAGCTTCCCAGACCAGCATTTACTGGAAACATCACCCACCCCAGAAACCCCCAGAGTGTGTGCTGTAGGGTCGTTTTCTTACTGCAGGAGGGTAGGGCACAGGTGAGTAAGGGTCAGCTCCCAGCCCTTACAAGAAGGGCAGGGAGCAAGGTGGGGGGGGTGGGGGATAGGGGGGTGGGGAATACGGGGGTGGGGTAATAGGGGCTATGCCTGGGGCCTGGTACCACACTAAAGCCAAGGTTGGCCTAAGTGGTTAAAGTCACAGCTCTGTCCCGGGTTTGCAGGAAGGAGGGGTTCTGCTCCCGAGGATGTGGAGGACATGCTCTGAGCACTAGGATGAGGGGGAGTTCACTCAGGTCAAACTTCAGTCTGAAAGGCTGCGCTCTGTGGCTTTGGGGTGGGACAGCTTTAGCATAGGTCCTGTTGCCCTGCTTCTGACTGTGTGACCTGAGCAAGCCACTGCAGCCTTCTGAAGCCCACCCTCCTCATTCATAAAGTGAGGATAATAATAGTCTCCACTTTCAGGCTGCTTTGAGGTACTCGCAGAGATGTGTGTCAGGTGTCCAGCCTGGGACCTGGCCAGAACCGATGTTCAACATCCCCAACATCTCCAAGGCAGCTGGTGCTGCATGAGGGCTGTGTGCCAGAAGCAGGAGCCAGGGCATTTGGGGGTTACCTGTCAGACAAAGGGTGGGGTTCAGGGGAAGAACAACATGGGAGAAAATTATCTCCAGTCTTCCTCAGCCAGACGGGCCTGTGGGTTTGGTCTCAGCTGACACCCTCCTGGCTGCCTAGAGGAACCCACATGTCTAGAGTCTGTCCCCAGAGGGACTGATGACCCTATAAGGAGGTGACTCTGTCCTCAGAAATTTAGGTCAAATCCCATCATCAGAAATTGGTCCAACTGTTCTCATTGGGAATCCCGCTGCCCTGTTGATAAGTGGAGCACCTGTGCATTTCTGGGGGACATAGGGGAGTCAGCAAGTGTAGGGGTTTCTCCTGGCCAGGTCATACTCGTAGGTTGGGCTCTTCCCTATCTATAGCTTCCCATGAGGTAGTGGTAAGGAAGGGATTCCAGAAAGATGTCCTCAGGTGAGACATCTCACAGGTAAATTGCCCTAGTCCACCCAGATCCAGAACATAAAGCCACCATTCTGGCATGTCTCTGTCATAGTAGATGATTCAAGGGGGTCTTCTTTTTCTTTTTCTGAGACAGAGTCTCACTTTGGTGCCCTCAGTAGAGTACCCTGGTGTCATAGCTCACAACAACCTCAAAATCTTTGGCTCAAGTGATCCTTTTGCCCTCAGCCTCCCGAGTAGCTGGGACTACACGCGCCCTCCACAACATCCGGCTAGTTTTAGAGATGAGATGTCATTCTTGCTCAGGCTGGTCTTGAACTCCTAAGCTCAGGCAATCCACCTACCTTGGCATCCCAGAATGCTAGGATTATAGGTGTGAGCCACGGAGCCCGGCCAGGGGGGTCTTTTATCCAGTTGCTCAAAGTCCTGTTTGGCCAGAACATTTACTTCTTCATTTATTATTATCATTACTGACACTCATAATAACACATTAAAAAGGGCTTTAAGGCCTGGTTCAGTGGCTCATGCCTGTAACCTTAGTACTCTGGGAGGCTGAGGTGAGATGATTGCTTGAGATCAGGAATTGGAGACCAGCCTGAGCAAGCAAGACCCTGTCTCTACTAAAAATAGAAAAATTAGGCTGACATGGTGGTTGGCTCCTATAACCCCAGCTACTAAGGAGGCTGTGGTAGGAGGATGGCTTGAGCCCAGGAGTTTGAGGTTGCTGTGAGCTATGGTGATGCCACTGCATTCTAGTAAGCAAGACCCAGTCTCAAAAAGGGGGGCTTTGGCTCGGCGCCTGTGGCTCAGTCGGCTAAGGCGCCAGCCACATACACCTAAGGTGGCGGGTTCGAATCCCCAACCCAGGCCCGCCAAACAACAATGACGGCTGCAACCAAAAAATGGCCAGGCGTTGTGGCAGGCATCTGTGGTCCCAGCTACTTGGGAGGCGGAGGCAGGAGACTCGCTTGAGCCCAGGAGTTGGAGGTTGCTATGAGCTGTGATGCCATGGCACTCTACCCAGGGGGATAGCTTGAGGCTCCGTCTCAAAAA
>CAUYQV010195371.1:0-16519 GCA_963574575.1 Galagoides demidoff
ATACCATGCTCATGGCTGGGAAGAATCAACATTGTTAAAATGTCAAAGCAATCTACAGATTTAATGCAATTCCTATTAAAGCACCATTGTCATACTTTATAGATCTGGAAAAAATAGTGCTTTGTTTTATATGAAATCATAAAAAACCTTGAATAGCCAATACATTACTCAGAAATAAAAAACAAACCAGGAAGTATCATGTTACCAGACTTCAGGCTATAGTGATCAAAACAGCATTGTACTGGCACAAAAACAGAGAAGTAGATTTATGGAACAGAATATAGAACCAAGAGATAAACCCAGCTACTTACTGTCATTTGATCTTTGATAAACCCATCAAAAACATCAGCGGGGGAAAGACTCCCTACTTAACAAATGGTGCTATGTGAACTGGCTAGCAACCTGTAGAAGACTGAAACTGGACCTCCATCTTTTACCATTAACAAAAATTGATTCTCACTGGATAAAAGATTTAAACTTAAGACATGAAACTATAAAAATGATGGAAAAGAGTGCAGGGAAAACAATTGAAAAATCAGCCTGGGAGAGTATTTTATGAGTAGGATCCCCTGGGCAATTGAAGCAACACCAAAATTACATTACTGGAATCTGAGCAAACTAAAAAGCTTTTGCATAGCCAGGAGCACAGTAAGTAAAGCTAACAGACAACCTTCAGAATGGAAAAAGATTTTTGCAGGTTATGCTTCCAACAAAGGTCTGATAACTAGAATCCACAGAGAACTCAAACCAATCAATACAAAAAGAACAAATAACCCCATTTCTATGTGGGCAAGAGACTTGAACAGAAACTTCTCTTAAGAAGACAGGAACATGGCCTACAAACACATGGGAAAATGCTCATCATCTTTAATCATCAGAAAAATGAAAATCAAAACCACTTTGAGATATCATCTAACTCCAGTAAGATTAGCCCATATGACAAAGTCCCAAAACTACAGATGTTGGCATGGATGTAGAGTGCAGGGAACACTTCTACACTGCTGGTGGGAATGCAAACTAATATGCATTTTTGGAAATAAGTTTGGAGAATTCTCAAGGAACTGAAAGTAGACCTACCATTCAATCCTGCAGTTCCTCTACTAGGTGTATAGCCATATGATTTAAAATCATTTTACAACAAAGACATTTGCACCAGAATGTTTATTGCAGCCCAATTCATAATTGCCAAGACATAGAAATAGCCCAAGTGCCCATCGACCCAGGAAGATTAATAAATGGTGGTATATGTTACCATATTTGTTAACAAATGGAATACTATGCAGCCATAAAGAGAGAGACTTCATCTCTTTTATGTTTACCTGGATGGAGCTGGAACGTATTCTTCTTAGTAAAGTATTTCAAGAATGGAAAGAAAAGTATCCAATGTACTCAATACTACTATGAAATCAATATATAATCACCTACACATTCATAGTACAAGACATAACTGTAGTCCAGAAAGTATAAGGGGAGAGGAGAGGGAAGGGAGAGGAGGAGGGAGGCAGGAGGAGAAAGGGTATTTGGGGGGACCTCACCTAATGTTCATGATGCAAAGGTACATTTCAAAACTATTAAGAAAAGAGTATAATTGTGATGGATGTCTTAATCAGTTCAATGTAAGCTTTTCATATTGTATATCAAATCAGTACATTGAACCCCATAAATTCATCAATGTACACATTTATGATTTAATAAAACAAATAAAAAATAATAAAAAAACAAATTGACAACCTACAAAATAGAAAATATTCACAATCTACATATCCAATAAAGGGTTAATATCCAGAATCTACAAAGAACTAGAGCAAATCAACAAGAAAAAGACATTCACCCCATTAATAAGTGGGCAAAAGAGATGAACAGAAGTTTGTGAAAAGAAGATAAATAGCCAACAAACTTATGAAAAAATATGCAATATCAATAATTATCAATCATCATCAATAATCACCAGGGATATGCAAACGAAAACCACAATGAGATATCACCTAACTCCTGTTAAAATGGCTTTTATGAAACAGTCCAAGAAAATTAGATTGTGTCATGGATACAGAGAAGAAGAAACATGTGTACACTGCTGGTGGGACTGCAAATTAGTACCAATGGTATGGAGATTTCTCAAAGAACTAAAAGTAGACCAACAGTGGATCCAACATTCTCACTACTGGGTAGCTACCCAAAGGAAAAGAAGTCATTTCATGATAAAGAAGTCTTCATTTGAATGTTTATTGCATCACAATTCACAATTGCAATGATGTGGAATGAACTTAAGTAATCATCGATTCATGAGTGGATTGATAAAATGTGGTATATGCATACCATGGAGTACTACCTAGCCATAATGTAGAAATAGAAATTTGGAATAAACAGGGGAACTTTATCCCAAGTGAAGTATATCAATAATGGAAAAACGAACACCACATATACTCTCTACTAAACTGTAAGTAGCCTACTTGCACACTAGTACATACAGGGAAGAAAAAGTCATTGAAAATCAAGTAGGGAGAAGGGCAGTAAGTGGGACTAAAAACCCACCCAATGGGTACAAGGAACACTATTGGGTTGATCAGCATGTTTATGCCCCTGACTCAAGCCAAGTAACAAAAGTATATGTATCCCCTTGTTATCATTAAATACAAAAACAAATTCAGAAATGAATAAAATAATTTAATTTGCAGACAGTTAAGCTTAAAACAGCCAATATAAATATGTTTAAGGATTTAAGTGAAAATCTGGACAAAAATGAGAAGCAACAAAATATAAAAATAATCAAATGGAATTTTTAAAGCTCAAAATTATAATTTCTGAAACTAAAATTTCATTAATTAGATTTAACAAAATGTTAGGCATAAAGTTCAGTGATCTATGAATAAGACATTATGACTTTCCAAACTGAAGAACAGATAGAAAATGGTGTAAAAGGTGAGTAAAGTTTCAGCGATCCAGGATGCTATTAATTCATCTAATATGGATATAACAGGAGTTCTATAAATGGAAGGGGTATAATTTGTTAAGGAAAACACTGAGTGATGATTTTTCATATTTGGTTAAAGATATCAGTACTCAAGAACAAAGAATTTAACTTTAAATAGAATAAAGCAAAATTAAAGCACACCATGTCACATCATAAGCAATTTACTTAAAATCGATGATAAAAAGAAAATCTTTTTAAAAGCCAGAGGGGGGGGGAAGACACATTTAATATACAAAAATAAAAAATAGCACAGACTTTTCATAGCAAACAATTCAATCCAGAATATGATGGAATAAGATCCTATTACCCTAGGATACTATATGCAGAGAAATAGTCTTGAAAAATACAGGTGAAATAAACATATTTCCTGACAAATAGAAACTGAAGTGATTCGTTGCTATTAATGGCATCCTTGTTCTACAAAATATGTCAAAGGAAGTTCTTTTTTTGGATGAAAATGACTAAATGCAAACTCAGATTTATACAAAGGAATGAAATGAATACACATGCAGTTGGTTAATAAGTGAGTAATTATATTTTTCACTTTTTTAAAGTTTGATCATTGACTCTATAAAGTCAAAAATAATAACAATATGTTTTAAGGTCCTTAGTATATGTATAACATATGACAATTAAAGCACAAGGGTTACAATAATTTTTTATTTTACATGCAAAGGTATATTAATTTACTGTAGACCAGGATAAGTCAAAGATGCATAGAGCAACTGAAAAATGTAAATAAAACAAAAAGACACAACAAATGTTCAATTAACTTTTAGAAAGTCAGGGTACACAATAAAGATAGGGAATAATTCATAGTCAGTTACTTATTATTCTTAATGAGTAAGATATTTATTTAATTGGTTCATTGTCTTATCTTCTGCAGGAAGATATTTCCTGGAGAAGCAGCTAAGTATTTTTCAACACACAGGTGTGGAAAAAAAAACCACTCCAAATATTATTTTACGAGCAGGGATAAAGAATCATGTTGGCTTTATTTTTCCCTGATTCAAATCCAGGTATCTAACATTATACTTCCTGGATTCTCAGTACATCCTGTTGTCTTTTGAGGGTATTATAATAGATTGGGTTTTTATTTTGAAATAAATTGCCTGAGATGTAGATTACTGACAGTAAAAAAAACTTGTGACTGATCTTTTCACTTCCACATCACTGTGTTTTGCTGGGTATAGTGTGCATCCACGTTTCTGGCCCAAACTTTCAGGAAAAAAACTTTTTATTTTTTTAATTCAAATTTTTATTTGCTTATATTTAGGTACTTGTTTTTAGTATTAGAATGGAATTTCATCATTTATGTTTTTAACATATTATGGTTCAAGACATTTTATGTAAAATAAAGGAGGCCCAAAGTGTCTCTGGCATCTCTATTGCTGTTTAGCATATTTAATAACATTAGCTTAAAGCTTGCAGTATATGAAAACTATTTTAAGATTTTCCAAGGATTTTGCAATAATTTTTGTAAAAATATCAGCTAGTATGTTAGTTTCTTCTAAAGTATCCAGAGAGAAATATGTCACTTTTCATTGGTTAAAAATGCTTTCATTGCCAAGTTAGTTGTGAGTTTAACAAAACCAATTACCACATTCCAGCATAATAATTTGCCTACGGACATCATTATTGTGATGCATAATCATAAATAAGAGAATTTCAAACACTTATATAGATATGGGATTAGTCTTACTCATATGTAATGTACATTCTTATTTTTTTCTAAAAATTTTTACAAAGAAGTGTGCATTATACATAGCCAAATATGCTACATGGATTCAGAAGCTAGCATTTATGCCTAGCTCACTTGTTTGTTTGGTGTTCTAGAAGAGTTTGGTATTAACAGGTTAATCCTTTGATCAAGGTGACCCACATTCCAAGACCATGGTTCTCAGTTATTCTGCATCTGTTCTAGATGTATCTATGAAGGGCAGGACTACCAAGCCATCACACAAAGGCAACAGTGTGCACAGAACTCAGTCTCAGTCTTAATGGTTCCTTACATTTAAAACCCTTCTTTATAGTCCCTGTTTATAATTACCAAACGGGAAGGATTACATTATATTTTTATTCATGCCTGTATTCATTGTGGTTAGCACACATTTTACCATTTTGGGGGAACTTCAATGGCCTTAATTTTAAATTTAATTTAATAAGATAGATCAACTGCAATTCTAATTTAAGTGAACATTTTGCCATAATTCAGTGGTCATATTTTCCAGTCCAGCAAAAATTTCTCATTGCCAGAAAGACTTTTCATAACATGTTAGTATAAAATGGCAGGCCCAACAGTGTTAGAACCAGCACAGAATTTCTGCTCAGTACGGGTAATCACTTGATTACACAGTCAATATTTGAGCTAGGAGGTGAGAAAACACTGCGTCATCATAAAAATAATCACACTATTTCTGTCATGCATACAAATCCATAAAACGCCTTTTGCCCAGCAGTTCAGCTGACTGGCTGATCAATATATTGAGAATGTTTAAAAAGTTAACAAATGAAGAATCTTGGCAAGGATGCAGAGAAAAGAAAATGCTTATACACTGCTGGTGAGAGTGTGAATTAGGACCTCTGTGGAAAATGGTGTGGAGATTTCTCAAAGAACTAAAAATAGAACTAACATTTGATCCGGCAATCCCACTACAAAGAAAAAGAAAATGTCATTATATTAAACAGATACCTGCATTTGTATTTTTATTGCAGCACAATTCACAATAGCAAAAATATGGAATCAACCAAAGTGTCAATTAATGGAGGATAAAGAAAATGTGGCACCATACATAGAGGAAATGGGAAATTGTAGCTAAATGTGCCTTTATTTACAAAATACTCATTACAGGATTTTACAAAGAGCTGGCCAACATATAGAGAATATTTTGTGAATATTTTATAAGATTTTTATAATGAATATTTCATAAATAAAGGCATAGGTAGCTACAATTTCCCATTTTCCCTTTGTACGGTGAGTTTACAGGTCACTTTTGGGACACCCATCTATACAATGTAGTCTTACTAAGCCATTGAAAAGAATGAGATCATGTATTTTTCAGCAACACAGTAGAGCTGGAGGCCATAATCTTAAGTGAACCAACTCAGAATCAGAAAGTTAAGTACCACATGTTCTCACTTATGACTGGGAGCTAACTAATGAGCACACCTGCGAACACAGTGTGCAAAACAGCGCCTGGAGACTGGGAAGGGTGAGGGGCGAGGGAAGAGGAATGAATAGACTGGTACAATGTCCATCATTTAGGAGATGGTTACACTAAGAGTCAAGATTTCACCATTACCTAATAGATCCAGGTAAAAGATCTGCACTCTTACTGCTAAAATTCAACCAAAAAATTCTACCTTCTAAAAAATAAATAAAATAAAATAAGAATGTGGATAAAAAAATAGCCTCTTAAGAATATAATAAACTGAGAAAATGTGGTAATAAGGAGTGAAAGTACTTGGTTTCTGGGCTAATTTTTGTGTTTTAATCTGTTTTTCCATGCGTTAAACAGTATCTTTCCTACTCATGAAGCCTGATTCAAAGGACACACTCCAGCCCTCCAAATTATGCTGTTCACCTCTTCCCCTGAGTGACTGTGAATTCAGAGAAAACTATTCACCTTAAATTACGTGAGGTCATATTTCCTCCTCGCAGTATTTTGAGTCAGAAATTTTTTGAAGGCCAATTTACCATTTGATTAAGCTTCACTGATTCTAATCAGCTATCAGAACAAATTTCTCTCTCATTACCTGCTAACAGGATTATGAAGCACAAAATACCCTAATAGTGACTTAATTCATTAAACTAACTTTGGTATTTTTGCTTCTGAATTAAAAGAAGCCCCTGACTCAGCAACAGATTTATACTCAATGACCAGAAAAAGTAATGGTAGCTTCTGAAAAAAATTATGGTCCTAATTACACGACTACAGCCTCAGAAAAAATGAAGATCTATGATTCAGCTAACAATGATCTTCTAAGCCAAGATTTTTCTGTCAGAAAGATCTGTGAAATTTAAGACTGATAACGTGACTTCACCAGTGCCTGAGCATTTAAAACAAAAATAGAAAACTATTTTAAGGGTAAGTTCATGATTTTCACAGAGACACGATCTTGCAAGAAAAATGAAATTCTATTCAGGTAAGAAGAAAAACAGACTTTGCTGTGGAAGTTTTCGGTTACTTATTTCAGAACGTGAAGAGTTTGGATGAATCCCGCCTTCTCTGTACCCTCACTATATTGCAGGGGTTCTGTTGCTTATCCCAGAGCAAGTGTTCCTCTTGTTTCTACTACAAGAAATATATTTTTAGAGTTTTTATAAAAGGCTCAGTAGTATCTCTCTCGTTCTTAGAAAGTGATTAAGCTGGTGACTGATGACAGGAAATACTGAGTTTATTTTGAGCACCCTGTTCTTCTAAAGAGTGTGCTCCTGCCTTGTGAGAAAGCTTGGTGGACAAACAGGATGCCGCTCCCTGTTGACTGCACCTTGTCCTCCATCCTTCAAAATAAATAGCAGGAGAGTGAAAGAGACGGAGAACATGGAGTGCAAATATTTGAAAATAGCTCTGACATGGTGTGGCTTATTTCAGAGACTTTATTGTACTTAGAATGTCTCTGTACTAGAAAGATGTCAACTCCAGAAAAATCTCTCAACCTCAGCCACAAATTTCTCTGAACAGGAGACCCACTCTGCTCATCCTTCTCCTCACCTCTTTGGCTTTATCTGTCTTCATCATTTCCAAAAAAGTGAGCCAACCCAAAGAAAGAGGTACTATTTTAGCATGTGTGTCAGGGGAGTAGATCAACAAACATGAGTACCCAGGGATTCTTTTCTTTTAGAAAGACTTCTATTGTGGCATTTCTACTTGTATAGGGAGGAAAGGAAAAAAAAAAAGGTAACCATGAGAGAAGTGAGTTTCAGTCTTTTTCAGGGAAGGGGAAACTTTTTCTTTGACAGCTGAAATTCTCTACTCAAAAGAAAATCCTGATAGAGCAAATTTAATTCCTCAAGCCATTCGCGCCTCACGGCTTTCAATTATAGTGGCAGAAACCGTGAGATGGAGTTATAAAAATTGAGTCAAATATACTTAAAATTAAAAATTAAGTAACGAGCAAATGTTTGCCATTGATATGAAATTGCCAAAGGTGAGAGAACCTATTTTTTTTTTTTTGAGACAGAGTCTCACTCTGTTGTCCTGGGTAAAGTGCCGTGGCATCATCACAGCTCAAATTTCTCGGTTCAAGCCATCCTCTTGCCTTAGCCTCCCAAGGACCTGGAGCTACAGGCATACTACATCACGCCCAGTGAGTTTTTCTATTTTTAGTAGAGATGGAGACTCACTCTTGCTGAGGCTGGTCTGAGAACTCCTGAGTTCAAGAGATCATGTGCCTTGGCCTCCCAGAGGGCTAGGATTACAGGTGTGAGTCATTGCACACCCGGGCCATGTTTTGTTGTTGCTGTTGTTTTGTTTTTCCACTTTTTTCTGTATTTTTCAAAAAATGCAGTTAAAAGTTCATTGATCTATAAAATTAAATCCAACATTAAAAAAAGAGTTACAGTTATTTTGGTACATGAAGATATACTCTTTCATATAAATAGAAATAATTTTTCAATTTGTTCTTTTTCAAACTGCAGTTGAAAGAAAACCTTGAAGAAAGTAGCCCATAAACAACTGGGGGAAGATATTTTCACCTATGAAAGGAACTAGGAGGTGTTTTCTGTGATTTTCACACTTTACATATGACCCTAAACCAAGGTAGGTGAAAGGTCTAACTAGTTTCAAGAGGGTTCTTCCAGCTTCTGGCTTTATGGTTCATGGCATTGAATTTGTTAAGCATTTACTGAGCACAGAAGTGTTTACGGAGCCACACAGTTCCTTCATTGTGCTGAGAGCTGAATGGAGGCTGGTTTCAACTGTGGCCATACCATTTCCTGAAGCCGTTCTCCCAGCTCTTGTGTCCTCATCTGTAAAATGGGCATGTTAAAACCAACACCTGCCTGAGGAGTCTGTCATCACAGTGACAGGAAGATGCAGGTAAAGTAATGCAAATTCTCTGGCACACAGGAAATCATCAACAATATTACCTGTTAGTAAAGGGAGGTCCTATTTAGGTGTTTGTGTATTCCATAACTTTTAAAAAAAGAGTATGTAAGATTTTTTTTAATGGTGATACTCAAAGCTGATGAGGTTTGGGTGTCTATGAAATTGAGAGTGAGATAATGGATAGAACCAGGAGAGGGGGAAAGGAGGAAGAGAATGTTATATTAGCCAGCATTAGGTGAGTTCACAGACTTCCCTCCTCAGGCAGACCATGGTCTAGCTTGTGGCTGGAGCAGAGGAAATTGGGCTATGTGATAGCAGATGTAGACAAAAGTCAGCACCTTTAAATATGTGTTACCATCACGGAAGTTATGAACACATCTTCTTTTCTAACTTTAGCAAATTTCCTCTACCGTCGAAGCATTTTTTAATAAGTCACCAAAAGGACTCAGATTACTAATAACTACAAATACCCACACACACTTTTGGGTGTATACACTAACGAATCCACACATATCCTCAGAATGATTATGAGGCGATACTCCTGGTTCAGCCACGAGGGTGTAGTTCAGGCCACAGCAATGTAGGACATGTTCTATGAAGGACCAAACCCACTCTACAATTCTGCTCAGAAAACCACTCTCCTCCATCCTACCAAGTTTGAGCTATTTTACTGGACTTGAAACATTTTATTAGGTAAGTTCCCTTACGTATAACCAAAGACAAATGTCACTGCCTGACAAAGACTGGAATAGTTTCATCCAAACGTGCAGACTTGTATACTCATTTAAACAAGACAGTTAGTAAATACCCAGGAAAGAGTGCATGGAAAAGGGTCTGCCTGGGATTCTGGATCTCCACACAGAAGACAAGTTCTGAAATACTGTACTGTATTGCACCACCCAGAGACAGAGGAGCTATCTCTGTTGGCAGTTCCCGGCACCTGAGATCTTTAAAGAATCCATTATAAAGAATGTAATATTAATAGCATATTTCAACTGGCCTTTATGACCTGCTGCTGTGAAGGCTCCATAATGAGTATATCCAAGTGAGACTGAGTCGGCAGCAGAAAGAAAACTAATTAAACACTTTCAGGTCACATTATTGAAAATGAGGCCATCTGGTTGATTGTCACAGGTGGGCATTAGAGAGTGCTAAAACTTCTCAGAAAACAGTGAAGCCAGTAAGAAAACCATAGCAAGGAAAATGCCAGAACCAACATCCAAACACTTTTCTTTCCATTTGACATCTACAAAGAATTTTTGTCACTTGACCTAAATATCATTTTGAAAAGGACTGAATACCTCTATGGTATTCACAGTCAAGGTCAACGTTGTCACAGATGAGCAGCCCTTTTTCACACAGGGCATTGTTCTTTGAAAGAGACTCAAACAGACCATTCAAAACAACAAACTGCTTCTTTGGCATGTGGATGCTGCAGTTAAAATATCCTCAAATTTCTTTCCATGTCTCAGTCAAGGTTCTTAATTGTAAGCAGTAAAATCTGTCTGGCTAATTAAGCAGGAAAAGCCCAGGAGTTTGTTATAAGTTACTGAATAGCACACAGAATGGTTGGGAAGACTGAAAAACATCTTTGAGGCTAAGCTACTAGGAATATATCTAACTCAACAATGCAGAACCAGCCTATGCAGAAACCACCTGCTGTCATCTCCTCCATCCCACGCTGTCACTCTGTACCTCCAACCCCGGAAAGCCAGTGCTCTGGCTGCATAAGGATTCCTCAGGGAGTCCCTTTTATCAGATTGTTTACTTCCAAACAGCAGTCTCCGGAAGGAACCGTGATTACCCAAAACCAGGTTACCACCTGTCCAAGAGATGAGAATTATACATTTTTGGATCTCACCTTGGAGGGGTGAGTTTCCTAAGTCTATAATTTTCCCAGAAATAATATAAAAGGTGCTTCAGACTGAGAACATGATCCTATAGGTAGAAGGACCTTCTAATTTATTCTGCAAATTGGAACAGTTTGGAAAGTGAAAAACAAGGTGATATTTAATAATTACTCCAGGAAAAGGGATATAAACTGCATGGCTCCAAGTAGAAATTATCACCTGAGTATGTGGCAAAGTTTTCATGACTGAACTACATTCTCTGTGCTGCTACAAGCTTTTTACAGTATACCAGCATGGCTGGGATGCTCCCAAGGACGAGCCCAGTAAAAAACACCAGGCTGCTACTAGGTACAGGACTACAAGGATCATCATGCCTCACGGGACTCCTGCCAACCACCACCACATATAGTCCGGGCCCTCATTGTGTTCGGGTTGCTTCAGTGGTATTTGCCATGCTTATCTGCTAGGCTTTCTAAGGAATGTGCAGTAAAAGGAAGCTAATTTAACATCAGCACATGTCAAGTAATCTTGCAAAGACCTAGGGACACTTCTACAGTGCCCAGATAAGGCTAAGCTTTTTGTTTAAATTTTAAGGCCAAAATGATGTGGAGGTTATCTGCAGATGGAAGTAGAAATGTGGCCCCCATAATACTTCCTACCTCTATGTTAACTGGTTGGTTTCTACTGAGATAAGTAAATTGACTGTGAATGGGGTGGATCTGGGGAATCACTATGACGCTGTACTTTAGACTCAGTTGTGACCATGCACAACTGCACTGGTGGTGAGGGGGGCCATCACTAGCTGGTATCAGAAGAAGATGTCAAGTTCTACAGTTAACGTGGATATTTTAAATCCTAACACAAAGCCTCTTTTGAAAAATTAATTTTCTGGGCTAGGTGCAATGGCTCACACCTGTAATCTTAGCACTTTGGGAGGCCGAGTGGGAAAGGGTCACTTGGGCTAGGAGTTCAAGACCAGTCTGGGTTATAGGGACTGTACCCTATCTCTAAAATGAGAAGAAGAGGAAGAAAAAGGAGGAGGAGGAGGAGGAAGAGGAGAAAGAAGAAGAAGAATGAGAAGAGAAGGAGGAAGAAGAGGAGGAGGAGGAGGAGGTGAAGAAGAAGAAGAAAATTTTTTAAATGAATTTTCAGAACTCTATGTAAATTGGTTTTGTTTTCTTACTTACTCTACTTACTATGAAGACTTTCATAGGGTCCCAAATTTTTATGCCAAATATTGTTACAGTCACGAGGAATGTGTAGTTAGGTGATTTTGTCCTTCTGCAAACATTACAGAGTACACTTACACAAACCTAGATGGTACAGCCTACCATGCACCAGGACTGTGTGGTATAACAAACCACACAGTATGATGCCATGCTGAACACCATAGGCAATTAGGATCCTATTGTAATTATTCAAACAAACATTTCTGAACATAGAAAAGGTAGTGTTTTCTTTGCACTACTATATTATGATGAGTACACTGTCACTAGGCAACAGGAATTTTTTAGCTTTATCATAATTTTACAGGACCATCACTATGTGTGTGATCCATTGTTGATTAAAGCATCATTATGTGGCACATGATTATGTTTTATTTTCATTGTAACAGGCATTTATTGGCTACCCCCTCATTCTGGCAGTCATGGAGGTTCAAGTAATGAATATAACAGGGTCCATGTCCTTGAAATGTTCACCGTCTAATGGGGAGATGGATATATCAGCAAATGTGTATCACAATGTCCCAGGTGAACTGACTTTGCACTGAATAGTATTCATGTGTACTCACAAAGTTAAACTTCTGAGCAGAAAACTATATACATTTTAAACTATATAGATAAAGGATGAAAAACATTGTTGTTACACCTTTACTCCTATTACCTACAAATAAAATTTAAAATACAGAAATATATAAAAATACCTATAATTTTTGGTTAATTTTTTAATGAAGAAAAACCACTGCACTTCTATAACACAGATATGGCCATTTCCAAAATAGATTCATGATCTTTTTATGACCCATTAAAGTCATTGTACCTGACTATTCATACTCAGATGCCCAGGCAATAAGGACCACTTATTCTGCCCAGTTGCACTGCTGTGAAAATAAAATTGCATTACCAAAAATTTTTCTGCTGATTCTAAAAAAAGTTTGAAAACAGAAAGAAAAAGAAAGGTACTGAATGGTTATATTTGAAGAACTGACTGATTAAATGAGTTTTTTCTAAAAATATTGAAATCAAACATTACTATAATGTCTAAAACTGTGGAGTAGCTGAAGCTGCCCTGAGGACCTGCTTTAGTAAAGGGTAAGTTTGTCCATTGACAGATGAGAAAACTAAGATCCAGAAGCTGCCAGGGATTTGTCTAAGGCCATTAGACAACAGAGTAGGCACAATCCATCCTTAGATTACCAAGAGTATTTTGAACAAACAGAGACTATATCTTACTGAGAACTTTTAAATAACTGTATAACAAATGACTAGTGGCCTCCAGCTTACCTTTATGAAACGCAAACATTCATGTTAGTGTTTATTTTCGACTATGATGATTTCCAGTTTGTGTGTTTATTTTCCTTGCCAAGCAGTGATATGAATATCCCATAGAGGATCCTCTAAAAACGGTCATTTTTCCTGGAATATTAAACTATTAGGAAAGGTCACGTGGAGTCAGCATAATCTGGTTGCACCAACTACGCATCCATTCAACAGGAGAATTTATATGCCAGGCACTATTCCTGATAAAGGGAAGGTAAGAGTGTGCAAGTGAATAATGGTGGGAAGATGACTACACAGACAATAACAGGAAATCAAGAGATTAAACTCTGATCCTCTTCCCTAGGAACTTACAGATATTCAGCAGGTGTGTATCCTCCCTTGTTTTAGGCATGGGCTCTCTTAGTCATTTAATAAATATTCACTGAGAGCCTGAGCCATGCTATACATTGACTAAACAAAGGGTGCAGAGGATTTGAGGGACCAGAGAAACAGGGTGTGAAGTTGAGGACTTATTCTTTGTTTAAAGGACAAACCGTACCCTTTCTGCCTCATGGACTTCTACTAAGCCAGATGCAAAATTAATTTTAGGATTAACCACTTATTGGTCAGTTTAGTAAAAATAATATGTGAAACAAATAGGACATTAACTTGGGGGTGGAGTAGTAGAGCCAGTTACTGAGGTGAGTTCAAGGAAGGTGCAGAGAGTGAATATCTCAATAGTTGTTTAACTTTGCTCATGAAAGGAGTCTTGATAACTCACTGTCTTGGAATCACTTACTAATCTTTAATTACAAATGGTCTTTATGGTTTTGGTATAAGAATAAACTCAACAATGAATTAATAAATATGTAAGAGTTGTGCATCTGATTTGGGGGTTCAAAGAGTTGAAGAGTGACTCAACTCTGCTGCTGAAGATGAAAACATGCATAATAATGAAAGCCTAGCCCTCATATTCTTTCAAAAGTAGAAATTTATAATTTTCCCCCAACTGTTTAAAACAAGGAAAAATAGTCACATGCATACCTCTTCAAGAGTAAAGAGATTATGATGGCTTTCTTGCTCTTAGACATCTGCCTCCCCTCCCTCTGGGGCTCCCTCTTCTGATCCACCTTTCTCATGGAACACACCAGCACAGCCTCTTTGCTGTGTGGTTCCAGTGAATTCTTCTGGGCAGACCCTGTGTGCCACCATTTAAAATGCCAGGCAAGAGGGTTCATAAAAGTTTATGTTATCATCACCACTTAAAAGGCCTAACATCCCCCAAGCAGCATTGTTTCCTGTGTATGTAGAGCCCACCAACTATGTGAACTGATGAAAATCCCTGCTGAAACATTTGTGTAAGCAGCAGGGCTGGTAAGGAGCAATGTGCACCAATCACAACGACCTCACTGCCTGTGAAACAGTCTACACTCAAGTTCCCTTCATGGGGGCAGGGAATAAAACCTGATCATAAAGTGCACAGCTAATGAAAGAAATATGCCTTTTAATAGGCCCACCAGACCCAGCAAACAGCATGGGGTTGGTTCATTATCTTCTGCACCCATTATGTCTGGAGCTCATTTCCTCTCCCTGCTCCCTGCGTTTCCCACTCAACAGGGTTGAGCTCAACAGCCTCAGGGAAGCCCAGCTTCCACCTCCTCACAGAACCTGCTCACTGGGGACTTCTGGAGGAGAATATCTGTGTCTGTGCTGCGACGTAATGAACTCCTGGTTTCATTATGATCTTCTCTCCCTTGAGTAGCCTTTGCACTTATTAAAATCAGAAATCATTGTTTGGAAAACTGAATTCTCCATGATGACTCATAGCAGAGGTGTTCAATCTGTCATAATTGACTGAGCAAAGACAAACAAATCATCTCTAAGTGAATTGTCATCAATAAAATCCCATAGTGCCATCAGTCCCCCATGCTCATAAAACAGGGCATGACCTGGACATGTTGGAACAAAGTTAGTGGCAGATTATAGTGAAAGGAAACCAAAAAAACGAAGATGATCCTGGGTGTAAATCCCCATGATCCATGGAAAACTATACTCATTCTTACCATCTAGTGAGATGGATACAAAGACCAAACACCTGCCTGTGGCAGAGAGGGTGTTGTTGGTCACCTCATAGGAGGCAGGATTGAGATCCTTGGACAATGGCCCAGAATGACTGCATTTGAAAGAACTGAGTGTGGAAAGGATGGCACCACAAACAGCACACAAGACTGCAATTGTCCTCAGGGATGAAGATGAGTTCTATAGCCACACCTTGATCTGCTGATGAGAGATTGAATGGCCTTTGTGCTCCCATCATGGACAGACTTTTTTTTTTTGTCCAAACATCCAGTCTCCTCCTAGGTTATGAAGAAGGGAGGAAGAATGAGTACAGGTTTTTCAAGGGGACCTCTGCAGGTGTATTTTTTCAAATTCTGGTATGTGATGCATCTTTGCAGTGAATTGTTTTCAAAATTCAACCTGGCTTGACTTTTTCCAACATTCTTTAAACATGTTTGCTTTATAAATGCCACATGTAGATAAGAGGCAATGATGAAATACGTTTAACATGGTAAATTAAGTTATACACTTAAGACAACAAATGGTTGTAAACATCAACTATTTCAACTGAAAGATAGTCCAGGAAATGACAGTGTATTTGTATACAATTATACAAGTTAATCAGATGCCTTTTTTACTCAATCAGTCATAAAACATTTGTTAGTACTGCTTTGTCCCTGTTTTAATTTGTGAATCTGAAGGTCTACTTCTAATCTTTCTGTTTCTATCTAAACTGCCTCCAACTTTCAGGTGTCACCACAGGAACTTTGAACTGGTCTTTATCTCCTCTTTGCCTCCACTTCCCAATTCTTCACAAAGCATCCAGAATGAATTTCATAAATCTAATCACTTGCACTTGCATATGAAAAATGAAACACAACTATAGCCTAGGATGAAGGAGGGAAGGGGATGAAGAGGGGAAAGGAAGAGGGTGGGTCGATAGAGGGAGGGTTAGTAGAGGGACCTCACCTATGGAGCATATTGCAAGTATAAGTTGGATCTATCAATTGTAGAATACAAATGTCTTAATGCTGTAATTGAGTAAATGAGGTAAAGGCTATGTTGATTAGTAGGATCTAAGCACTTCAATTTGTACAAATAATTAACACA
>CAUYQV010195373.1:0-15001 GCA_963574575.1 Galagoides demidoff
CAACTCACATGCTGCCCTATTTATGGCAAATGAAACAAATAAAAGAGTTTAGCTAAAATATCAACAGAAATCTGCATTTCCTAAATGAGGTGGTTTATGGTTTTTAATTTGCTGTTTATTGTGCGTCAGTTGTTAGGGAGACTCAGTCACAGCAGATGACATAGGAGAAGCTGCAACCAAGTCTCAATTGCTTTATTTTGCACATGTTATGTGTTTAAAGAAAACATTCACTTCATCTTGTGTAAAGTACAAAATAAGCAATTTTTTTTATTAAATCATAGTTGTGTACATTGATACTATCATGGGGTATAGTGTGTTGTTTCCATATACAATCTGAAATACTTTCATCCAATTGGCCAACATAACCTTCATGTCATTCTCATAGTTGTTGTGTTAAGACATTTATATTCCACATTTAGAAAGATTCACATGTACCCTTATAGGATAAATCACAGCCATAAAGAAAGATGGAGACTTTACCTCCTTCATGTTTACATGGATGGAGCTAGAAAATATTCTTCTTAGCAAAGTATCCTAAGAATGGAAGAAAAAGTATCCAATGTACTCAACCCTATTATGAAACTAATTTTTAGCTACCATAGGAAAGCTATAACCCAATTTTAGCCCAAGAATATGGGGAAGGGGGGGGAAGATGGGTGGAGGGAGGGTGATTGTTAGGATCATGCCTATGATTTATTACATATGCAAAATTTATATGTCCATAGAAAGATGTTGAATATAGAGAAAAGTGTAGAATGCAACAGGCATTTATTTATTGATATAGTTAACACCTTCACCTATTTGCTTCAGATCCTTTTTTTAAAAACTAAAATCTCAACACAGCCATTCTTCCCCTTCCTCTTCACTAATTCATCTGTATTTCTCTCATCCCCCACTCTGAAGTAGCCAGCACCATATTCATTTCTGTAATATTTTCATAATTTGCATGTGTGTACATGCACATGCAGACTTTGTATCCCTAAACAACAGATACTCCAACTTGCATGGGTAACAGTAACCCCACAATAAATCTCATTTGCTGTGCATGCACTTGCATCATTTTCCATTTGCTTTTCCATCCAGTGGTGTGGAGGATCCTCCAGGCCAAACAATGTCAAGCTTCACTAATTTTCTTTGAAAGCAGTGAGTAAGTGGGGTAAGTGCTTTATTTTCAATACTCTACTGGAAGACATTTTCGATACTCTACTGGAAGACAGTTTCTACTTCTTAGTTATGGTAAATGCTGTCTCAGTAGACAGGCTGGGACCCTGATCCAAGGACCTTCCATCAAAAATGAGAATTACCAAGTTGTTCTGCTTGTGAGTCTAATGACGCATAGCCTCACGATAATGCACAAATGCCATGTCCTGACAGCTCTACCAGGTTTGACACTATCAGACTGTCACACACAGGAAGCTGATGGCTGTGGCACGGCACCCTCTAAATTACAGCTCCCTGACTATTCTCGAGGCTGCTGGTCTTTCATGCCCACGAGGCTCCCTGCTGAGTGCCACTCAACAGTCCTGCAGATGCTCAGTGCGCACCAGCAGGGCCCCACGCAGCTCCTGAGGACTGTGGTGGCCCCAGGAGACTGAGCAAAGGACCTGCCTTCCTGGAGTTTATGTTGTAATGAGGAGACAGAGAAGCAACAGCATCTGTAACGAGTAAGTAAAGAACACCAAGTGGAGCATGTGGTAAACGCAATTGAAGAAGAGAGAATGAAGAGCAGAAACAGAGCTTCAGGAGTCTGGAGGGGGCAGGGTGTGCAAATAAGGGAAATGCCTGCTCCTGCCAGTGAGCGGAGATGAGCAGAGTCCCAAGAGAAAAGGGTGTTAGTTACTCCACGTGAGGGAAGACTCCAGCCTAGCAAGATGCCGCGTGCAGCCTGCACATTTGGGACCGTCCAGGGACCCAGTGTAGACACAGCAGGGAGAAGACTGAGAGGAAGCGCTGGGATCAGGACAGAGCAGCTGCTGCAGATGGGGCAGTGGGGAGGTCTGGTCCGGGGAGCGCCTCGCAGGCGATTTCGAGGATTTTGTCTCTTACTGGGGCAATGTCTCAGCACGGTACACATCACTGAGAGTTTAGTTGTCTCACTTACAGATTGAAGAACTGTGCCTGCTCTGTTGACAACAGCCCACACGGGGAAAATTAGAAGTTGTGAACTTCCAGAGTAATCCACCCAAGAGGTGTGTGTGTGCTGAGAATAGCCTGGGGTGCAAGAGCTGGGGGTGGGGGTCAGATTCCGGGTGCATTTCGAAGAGAGAGAACAGGATGGTGCGAGGCCGAGGGGAGAAGGAGAGGAAGTTTCTGACTCAGACCCTAGAAAGGTGGAGTTGCCATCAACCCAGCTGAGAAAGAGGCAGGAGAAAGTTTGCAGGATGGTGAAGACCAGTGAGTCTGCCTGGGACCTGTGGAGTTGAGATGTCAGCTGGACGTGTGTGGGGTGGCCATGTGGGCGGCTGCCAGGAGCCGGAGTGCCAAAGGAAGTCCCCACGGAGGAAGAGACGTGTGTGTCTCCAGAAGACGAAGGGTTTAGGTAGGAGGCAAAGTGCAAAGAGAAGACAAAAGTCACTAAACTCATAAATACATTCCAATGTCAAAAAGTCAAAATATGGCTCCACGTCCATTGCTCGGTGAGTAGCATGCCGGCTACATACACCGAGGCTGGCCCTGGGCCTGCTAAACAGCAATGACAACTGCAACCAAAAAATAGTGGGAGGCTGAGGCAAGAGAATCGCCTAAGCCCAGGACGTGGAGGTTGCTGTGAACTGTAACACCATGGCACTCCACCAAGGGTGACAGTGGAGACCCTGCCTCCAAAAAAATAAGTAAATAAACAAATATATATATGTCATAAATAAATATAACAAAAAATTTTTTATAAGAGGTTTTCCTGAATAGAGTGGTAAAGATTACAGAGTCTTCATCCGGTTTCAGAGCAAAGGTGGAAACATGATAACTTTGGACACTGTTGGTGGTCATTTCCAGCCCTTTTAGAAGCAATTTGGTGATGGCTATAAAGATTTGAATGTGCTCACACAGCCGGTGCAGCTTTAGAAACTCATCCTGGAACGTACCTTAGCGGTGACATCCTGTGAGGATGGTCACGTTACTTATAACAATGCAAAAACTGAAAACTGTCCAAATATCCCCAAAGGGTACAGTTTGAACAAATTATGGAACATTAAGGCAACAGAATTCTATTCAACTGCTAAATAGAAGGAGGTAGAATTACAAATACAGACACAAGCATCTGGCCACATTTATGAACTGAAAACAAACTGCCAGAAAAATATTAGGGAATGTTGCTATATTAATAAAAATAATTGAATAAATATACAAATAAGTCAAATTTTATATATTTGCACTTGCATAGAAAATTATAAAAATATACATATTTTTAACTGTAATTATCTTTGATGTCCTGGATTGCAGAAAACTACTTTTAGGAATTTTTCCATTGTGTATAGCTCCATTATTTCAAAATAAAGAAAAATCAATAACCTTGAAAGCCAGTCCAAAAAACTTGAATTTATTCTGCGTATAATAAGCAATCAAAATAATTTTGTTTTTAAGTAGGCAAGTTAAATGACCAGTTTTGCTTAATAGAAAGACTTATACTCACACATGTGAAAATGATCACACCATTTGAGCCAACAAAAGACTTGGTAGGCATTTAGCTTAAGGATTTAATTATAAATAATAAGTTAAGATTTACTGATATGATTACTTGCCATATCATAATATACATGCATAATATAAAAAATTAGAAATAGCATAAACCACCAACTAGACAGGTAATGTTTAATTACACAGGTCCACACCACAGACTAAGACATTTGCCAGCATGTTAACTTTGACGTCTGGTAAGGAGGTTTTATATATACATATATATATATATTTTAACTGTTTCCAATCTCTCGGCCTGCACTAGTTTTATAGATATATAAAATGAGTTTTTAATAAAGAAAATAAAGCATGTTCCTTGGAGTGGGAGCCACAAATGACAGCCAGAACTCTCAGGGAGGTCAGTTAAGAGGCCTGAAGAGGTTGGAAGCTCTGCTGCAGAGGTGGGCAGGTGGGCAGGGATTGCATTTAGGGACTTCCCTTGTGGAATGAATGAGAGATGGTGCTTACAGGAATGTGGGAGACAGTGGAGCTTGTCGTGACACTGAGAGGTCTTGACACACGGCCATGCCATGAACAGCGGTAAATGCAGAAGGAGATACCTGGCAGAGGAAAGGCTCGCTTCACAGAAGAAAGCAGATTAGTTTCAGATGGGATAATAAGAGTAGAATTTTTACTGAGGAGTTGACATTTTAACTGGGTCCTAAAAGAAGAGAAGAAACTGGAGGCGAGGCGAGAAGGAGAGATCCAGAAAGTGCACGTGTGGAGAGAGCAAGCTGAGCGGGCACAGCCCAGGCCAGAGGTCAGTGAGGCTGGGCCAGAGGTCAGCAGTTTGGGTCAGAGGTCAGCAAGGCCTTTGACTGGAGTGTGAACATGAGAAGCTGGAGGGTTGTGTAAGGGCAGAGGGGACAATTCCCGTGGGCTTTATGGTTCTGGGCAAGGAGCTCGTGCTGTCAGTTTATAGTGGGGGTGTCTGAGATCGCAGAGGAGAAAGGCTGGATTAGGAAAGGTCTGTGGGAAGATGAGAGTAACAGAAATGCAATGGGAGCTGGTAATGGTGGATAGAAAGAAAGATGAACGGATTAAAAGACAAACAGAGAAAGGGCAGGGCTTTGGTGTCACATCCAACTCACCTTTGTCTCAGTGCCTGTTAGAAATAAATCTGATGTAAGTTATCAAAGAATTGGGTGAGATTTATTCTGATATCGTCATTTTCTTAGCTGCAAACATATTGGGGATTGGGGAGGAGAAAGAAGTAACAGTGGAAAATCATACTGAGTATCAAACCTCAAGCTACTCAGAGGAAGGAAGACATTAATAGAAATGGGGGTGAAGGGGTGAAAACAGGCCTGTGTGGAATGTATCAGTACGAGGAACATATCAGTAATGAGGAATGTGGGGTATTTGGAGCATATTGTGAGGAGCTGACCACAGGGAGCTGGGAAAATAAGATATCTGGGAAGTCTGGATGAGCTCCCACGGCTGCACCTTTTGTGCTTTTCATATCCTGAATATCTGTAGAGGCATCATTAACGTGTTTCTCTGGAGCCCACTTCTGGGACGTCTCCTTTTTCTCAGTGCCTATCCAGGATTCCTCTGAGAGAGGCACCTTGGCCCTCACTTGTCAGCTCTCCCAAAACTACATTTATTTGGGATGCAAGTTTCACGTCCCAGGCTATCACTGCTCAGTTCTTCTCTACACTTCTGTCTTCCTTTTTCAACTCCATCTTCAGAAGATCCATTTTGTGAAGCATTAAATGAGTTTATCCTTCAAGGGCAAGAAAGCAACAAGGCTGCTCATCCTGCCGTCTGTGCCTGAACTGTGGGCAGTGACCAGCACCCACTGCAAGACAGGTTGTGATTAGCCACTCACAACAATGCACCTCTGTTACTGACAGAGTGATCTGGCTAACAAAGAGCCAACAGAAAATCTGTCTCCTATGTAATTCCTCATGGTTCATATGCCATGGCCACAGAAATGGGAGCTATGTGGGTTAAAGGCTCACATTATTTAACTAAAGGGTGGTATCTGAGCCCTGAAAAATGTGTGGGGTGAGCACTCCCTTTGATTAATTATTTTCCCAGTTGCTGCTAAAGTGGGCAACACTCAGCAGCTGCTCACAGGTTCAGGATACCAGGAGGACCAATGATGCTCGGGGTCAAGTTACATAGTTCTGCTGCTTTGAATTCCATGACTGAAATTCTATAGGCTAGTAATTTCTTCACTTTATCTACCAAAGAAAAAAAAATAGGACCTTAATCAGAATGCAGGAATTTGAGTTGCTCCGATCACTGACCAGCCCCATACCTGTCTGTCAGCTCTTCAAAACGTCCCCACCTGTATTCCAACCTCATGTACTGAGGCTCTACATGGAAACTAGGGATACACATGTAGTGAAGGGAGATCATTTGTTTGAAGTTTTCTCTTGATGATATTTCTTCCCAGGATCTCAAAGGCTGGCCAGGATTAAAATATTCCTGAATCTCCACACCGCTCTGTATCTTGGCTCTGACAGAAAGCAAATCCAGAAAAGCACCACCAGAGGGCGCTGTGATCAGGAAACCACCTGTTAACTTCCTTTAAAAAGTCTGCTTAAAGTTGGACACCTTGATAAAGTTTTGATATGCCTATAATGCTTTGAATACAGCATGAGCTTATTAAAAAGAATTCCCTTCATCTATACTCCAAATTGAATTTCCTGTGAACAGTTAGGAGCAGAAATACATTCAAAGTGAGCTTTCCAGACAATTACACTTGCAGAAGAGCAATTCAAATTCAGGAACAATGTACACACGTGATTATGAAAAACCCAGCCTACTAATGCTACTGGATGTTTATAACGATGTTACTTCTATTATATAAATCATAGCTGGGCTCAGTAAAAAATACACTGTGTCTCTTAGAGAAATGTTTACGTAACTCTTAATGGGGCTACATTTACTATAATGTGTTGTGATTAGACTTTTAATTAAATTTGGCTCAGGTAACGGCTTTACAGCATATATATTAAAATTACAAACCCCTTCCAGACTAAAATGCCCCATAATAGTAACTATTTGGGGTTACTCCGTTAGCACAAAATAGAGTCACAGAAATATATAATCAGAAATTGCTATGGGCTTCAGTAAAATAAAAGGAGTCTGGTAAAAATGGGCCTGAAGTATTGAAACCACCCCTTTAATATGTTCCCAAATCCTCCATTCCTAGAGAGTGAAAAGATCTATCTTAACAAATCTCAGAGTATGAATTCATGATAATGAATTCCAGTTATGTTTTAAAAAATCAATACTTATATTAATCCCTGCATTCATGTTTATGAGGATGATGTATTCCTAATTTTAAAATAAGCATTGTAGGTAATATTGACTGTGTTACCAGTGATACAGCTAAGAGTTAGTAAGCTAGCAAGGAAATATAAAGGCTAAGACCAGATTCTTTTTTTTTTCAGAGTATTAGTATGATTTTCAGAGTCTACAATTATACAATATAATTATGGCATTTTCCAAACTATCATAATAAAACAATACATTTATGTTCTTAATGAAGAGCCACTCAATAGCCAGAAACACTTTTGGGGTGAAGTTAAGTTTTAATTGAGTAAATTAATTATAAATACTGATAATTTCCCCTTAACTTCCTAATTCTAAGGAGGAACTCCTTCCTTTCTAAGCAGTTCATACCTTAAATTAAAAATATGTGTTCATAAATTTGATAATGTATGTGGTAACAACCCAAATGCCCACCAACCCAGGAATGGATTAACAAACTGTGGTATATGTATACCGTGGAATATTATTCAGTCATTAAAAAGATGACAGAGACTTTACATCTTTTGTATGAACCTGGATTGAATAGAAACTCATTCTTCTTAGTAAAATATCACAAGAATGAAGAAGCAAAAACCAGTGTGCTCAATAATAATATGAAACCAGTAGGTGATCTAATCCCTACTCACATAAAGGAAAAACTCAAATCAATTCACGGTGAGAGGTGTGGGAATAAGGGAATGGGGAGAGAGGAATAGGGAGGGACTTGGGTGTGCTCCTGCTTCACAGGCACAATGTATGTATGACTCTGGGGGTGGGACATAGTTATAAGAGGGACTCTACCTAACAAATGCAAGCACTGTAACTTAATTCTTTGTACCCTCAAATTAACCTGAAACAATAAGAAAAATTAAAAAAATAAATTTGATAATGTATTTGAAAGATATGTATGATTAGAAAACTTTTCCAGAAAAACATATTGGCATATGCAACATATCTTTTCCTCAAATGCTAACTATCAAACATCAAAGTCAGTGCACATTACACAAGTTGTGCTTTTTTTGTTACTTAAAAATCAGCATTTCTTAATTTCTTTTCTCTTTTTTTTATTAAGATATTAACAATGGAGTAAGTTCACCTGAAAAGCATGAATCAACACTTGGTTTGCATTCAGAGGAAGAAAGAGCCCCTTCTAATTCTGGAGGCGGGGAGGAAATCACAAAGAAAATTATAAGAAAAGCATAAAACTGAAATCTCCTCAAAGAAAATAAATTCTATGTAAAGTCATTTGACTAACCGTAGATAATTTTGACAGTTTTTAAAAATCAAGAGCAGTGGAATGGTTTTTATATTACTCAAAGCAAGTGTTCAGGAATTCAAAGTTAAGAACTAGTATTTAATTTTATTTCTTTCAGTAGAAAAGTGACTTCATTGAGTTTCATGAGGAATGTAGAATGTGAAATCCAGTTACTCAGATGCACTTCAGTATTGTCCCAATAGAGCAATAATGATCCAGTTAATCATTTATCTTGATAAAAGACACATAAAATTTTAAGAAAGTTATCATAAAATAATATGTGCTATGGCTTGAATGTCATCACCAAAACTCATGTTGAAATTTAATTGTCATTGTAACAATATTAAGAGGTGGTTATGCCCTCATAAAAGGATTAATGCCCTTATGGTGGGATTAGGTTAGTTACAGCATTAAACTGATGAAAAGAGAAGTTTGGCCCCATTTTCCCTGTCTCAAGTGTGTTTCTGGCCAGGTATGCCTTTCACCATGGAGTGACCCTCCCAGATACTGGCATCATGTCCTTGGACTTTCCAGCCTCCAGAACCGTTATCCAAACAAATATTCTTTATAAATTACACAGTCTGGTATGCTGTTACAGCAATAGAAATAAGAAAAGACCAATATGTTTTCATTATGTACATGCCTTAAGTATATTTTAAAAATTATTTTTGGCTCCCCATACATTATAAGAATCTTTCTTAAGAGTTTTTAAGTGGTAACAATGTGTGCCATGCTAATTCAACCCACTCCCAAGATGTTAACACGATTAAATTAAAAGTAAGGCACATGAATTTCAGAGGAGGTAGGTGTCATAAGATAAAAAGAATTATGGAATAGAGTATGCACTTTTTCACTCAACTTCATCCCATTTTATTTTTGCTGAGTTATAGAGTTGCAGTACCATGAGTCTATGACAGCCATTTAATGAAAATCACTAAATTTGAGGGGGTGTCTTCTGTGCATAAGGAAGAAAATCATCAGCTCCTGAATATTTTTATCTTTTGACTTCCCTAAGAAAGAAACTTCTGGCTTTGACCTTTATTTTTTTTTAATTTTACATAAATAAAGATAGACCTGAGCTAGATAGATAGATTAATTTGGTGTTTGGTGAGCCCAAGAGCAGGATTATGGCTGTTGGGGCCAGAGTTTTTAAAAAGTAAATTTTATAGGGAGATTTAAAACAACAGCAAGAAAAGAGTAAATTTAATCGAAAGAAAAAGAGATTTTTAGGAAGTATTGCCAAGGACTGTATAATCTCTTACTATTCAATAAAACTATAATTAAATAACTTATTTTAAGAATTACATTTTTCTTTATATTCTATAGTTTTAAACACAACTATATTGTGAAGAACTTTAAAAATACCACTTTTTGTTGGCTTAACTCAACAAAATAACTTATAACTCATGATTAAAACAGATCACTTTTTTTGTTTAAATGTTGGCACAATTTCCTTCCATTTTTAATGATCTTTTAGACATTTTCTTAGCCTATGATCACACATTCCTCCCATCCCTGTATACAAGGTCCTTTTCAATATGACTTTCCTTCTCTGCTCATTGAGAGATGGAGTCTACTTCTTCCTACCTTGACTCTTGCCTGGTTCATGTGACTTGATTTGGCAAATGGCACACTAGCAAGTGTAACACAGCAGAAGTTTGAAGTTGGTCATCTCTTGCTGCTACGAATCTTCCACCCTGAGTAGCCTACTACAGATGCACAAACCTGGCATGGAGGGATTCCTCCTCTCCCAGTCCTCCCAGATGAGGCCCCCACACCTAAGAAACCACCAAGCCTCAGCTAGCCTCATCCAGATCCATGAAGATCTGGAAAAGGCATGAAGTCATGCACAAATAAAGAGTTGTTGCCAAAGTCTCTAGATTTTGAGAGAACAATTTGTTACACAGCAAATGCTAACTGATACACTCATGTTCTTTTCATTTCATATTTATCATACATAGCTTAAAACAAAATTTCAAAGGACTTGCAAAGTAGGCAAATGAACCAACCAAAATTTTTAGAACTTTACATTTCCTTCTTCAGTGCAAAAAGTTTAATTACGGATAATCAATGTACTGCTACCTTTGCTACAAGAAAACAGGTCTCTACTCTCAAATCACTGAAATGGAAATAGTGCAGGTACCTAATTGTTTTCCCTGCATCTGCCTCTATAATCCAGGTGCAGTGGAGGTTGTTGTCATATGGAGCTGGGTAGCCGGGAGACAATATTCGTCCTGACGTGGCAGCATGGATCCGACCACCACATTCCGCTGCAAAAGACAGAGAGAGGAATGTCAACGCTGGGGATCACGTGTTTCTATTAATTACTGCCAAAAATTAAAGCCATCATGTCCGCACTGTATACACAGCAAAAAGACCACAATCATCTCTATCATGTCTCGTCTGTACTTCTACCCAACCATTATCTTAATGGAAAACAGGAATCCTCCACATGAAGTCAAAAGCATAAAACAATGAATGTTCATGTGATAATTTAACAATAACTCTATGCACATCATCTCCATAAAATAGTACCAGGAAGTGTATCTTTCATACCTGAAATCTCACACCCACACCTTCACACTCACATACATATATTAGAAATATGTAAAATCCACATCAGAAAGTGTGTTGAAATTCCACAGTGGAGTGAGGGGATGTGCAGTGAGTGCCTGACGCCCTGCTCTGTGCAGCAGTCTGGACCTGCTCCTCCACTCACCTACACAGGAAGGCAGTGGCTTGTCCCACACTCTCCTATCCCCACTCAAACAGGTCAGGGTGTTGCTGCCGTGCATGGCGTACCCCGGGTTACAGCTGTAAAGAACCACGGTGTCAGTGAAGTGACCCTCGTCACGGATCCTGTAGCCATAGTTAGGGATGCCTGGGTCCTCACACTTGACTAGATCAAAACCTGTAAGAGAGAAAGTAAGAAAAAGTAGAACTCTAGGTAGAATGGGTATTAAATTAGGGCTGGGGTAAATTGGGTTGCTCTTTGTTCCTTGAAGGACAGGAAGAAATGAAAAGATTGAGAATTTACAAAAGGGAAAAGAAATCTCGGGCTTCATTGGGTTTATTTATTCGGTAACCATTTGTGAAGTCTCTTCTTTTTTTTACACAGAGTTGTTTTCTGTTGCCCTGGGTAGAGTGCCATTACATCATAGCTCACAAAAACTTCAATTCTTGGGCTCAAGCTATCCTCTTGCCTCCACCTCCTAAGTAACTAGAATACAGGTGCCTGCCAACATGCCCAGATGATTTTTCTATTTTCAGTAGTGATGGGGTCTTGCTTTTGCTCAGGCTTGTCTAGAACTCCTGAGATCTGGTGGCCCATGTGCCTTGACCTCCCAGATTGCTAGGATTACTGGCATGGGCCACCATGATACGCCCATCTGTGATTTCTTGAGCTTCAATCATCTTATTTGTTCCTCTCTTTTTAAATAACTTTTTTTCCAAAGATTTCCACATTGCCCACTACTTGGGTGAGCACACAGAGTCTTCAGTGACTCCTAAAGCTGTCCTGAACTGGAGCTTTGCTCCTCCCATTCCCTCCCTGTTGCAATCCCAGACATCCAGGAGAGAAATGCCACCCATGAGTGTCACTCATATGCCTGGGAGCTCATTCCCGTCACCCATGGGTACCACTCGTGTGCCTGGCAGGATCTGTAAGTCAGTGCTTATTCTTGGCCAAGAGCCACCCACCCTTCAGACAATGACCCCAACCTCCATGATCTCAACTTCATGGGAAATTTTAAAAGTGGTTCCTGCCCACAAATAACTGTAGGCTGCTGAATTGCTTCTGGCCATGCTCCTGATGGCACACAGGTACCAGGCTCTCCAGCAACTCCGCATACAACAGAAACTCCAGAAATGAATCATTATAATGACCTCATCAAAATGAGCTCTTAAATGCAAAGAAATAGATGATGGAAATGAAGACTGAGCTTCTGCAGTACTGCGAGCTGTATTTTGCTTTTATGGGAGGCAGTATTTTAGAGCCATCTGGGAAGACAGCCTTACAGTAACATATTTCTCTTCATATCACGATGCAAATTTTGATGATTTTTAAAAGGAGGGCTGGAACCAGGAGGGGCCACATGGACTGTTTACTTCTATTTCTACCTAAATTTGAACTGTTTCTTTTTTTTTCAAAAAAGACATTAAATTTTGAAATGAATATATGGCTTTTTCCAAATCTGTCTAAAGCTTGGATTCTGAGATGCCTCCCATGGAGGAAAATATATCCCTAAATTTACAATACAATTTTATTTTATTTCTTTTTAACTTATTTTTTATTTCAAATTAATAAGAAGGTACAAATATTAGGTACATTGTTCTCATTTTCAGGGTAAAGTTCCATTTGCACAAGAGCCCCTCACCCAGGGGGTGTGTTATACACCCTCACAATGTGCACATTAGGTGAGATCTGCCTCATGCCTCCCCTTCTGCCAGTCATCCTCTCCCGCCCCCTCCTGCCTCATTCTACCCCCATACTAAACTATATTTGTGTTTTATCATTCTGATGAGCATGTAATTGTTTACATGTTGATTTCATAATAGCATGGAGTACATTGGATATTTATTTTTCCATTCTCGTGATAAGAAGAATGTATTTCAACTACAAACGTATTTTACTAAGAAGAATGTATTTCAGCTCCATCCAGGTAAATGTAAAAGATATAAAGTCTCCATATTTTTAATGGTTGAATAGTGTCCCATAGCATATGATACCACAGTTTATTGATCCTTTCATAGGTTGATGGGCATTTAGGTTGTGTGAAGTATGGAGAACCCTCAAAGACGTAAAAGTAGACTTTCTATTTGATCCTGCAATCCTATTACTAGGTATTTACCCAGAAGAACGAAAATCATTTTATCACAAAAACATGTGCACCAGAATGCCCAATTCATAATTGCCAAGTCATGGAAGCAACCTAAGTGCCCATCACCATACAATTTTACCTTGTTGATCTATAAATAATTAAGCTTGAGTTTTGCATTGTGGAATAAGGCAGAGAAAGCAGCACATATTTGATTGTTTAGAATCATTTGCTAATAAAATTTACTTCTTTAATGTTTCCTGTTATAAAGCCTATGTCTTTACTGACTCTAAAATTTTGCAGTAACTCTGATCTATTTAAGAAACACAAATTATTTTGCTTTAAGATGGTCAAAATGCAAGAGCAGAAGAGGGAATGAATTTTGGTGCAAAACGAAGGGATATGTGGATGTTCTAAACCGCCACCCAGGGGAGGCAGGAATGAAGGGACAAGGTTTCAGGATCACCCAAACACGATGCTTGATGGCACCAGTCTGACTGCACAGGACACTGACAACCAGGGGGGAAACGGAGCCTTCATCTGTTCTATCATGTTTGACAAAAGCCACTGAGTTTCAGTGTCACAAAAGGCCTCACAGATTAGTTCTCTTTTTACAGAGAGGAAAAGAAACAGAAGCCTTTGCTGTTATCATCGCGTGTAGTTCCAGTGGATCAGGCGTTTAGAAGTGACGGGTCTGCACAATGCTCCAGCAATCAACCCTGCCCCACAATGAGGACAGCCGCCAGCATACTGGGCAGGGGAATGAGGAGGCGGCGGTGATGTTCACTGGTCACTCTGCAGGAGGCTCTGCCAGTAATAACGATGTTTCATTCTCTTCAATTCAAATTAGGTATGGAAAGTATCAAAGCCCAGTGGAACATTAAAGTTGGAAATATCCATTAGACACAGAAAATCCAGGCATAAAATTCATAAACTCAAGAGTCCAGGGAGAGGGGAGGAGGAAGGAGGATTGGTGTGCTCCCACCTCATGGGCACAGTGTACGGTGTGTAGCTCCCCTCACAGATGCGGACATGACTACAACAGGGGCTCTACCTAACAAATGCAAACAGTGTAACCTAATGATTTGTACCCTCACATTAATCTGAAACTTGAAAAAATGTAAAAAAGAATTAATTTATTTTTAAAAAGAGTCCAACATCTGTCCCTATTATTGGTACTACTGTAACTGGATCCTGAGTAGTACAATAAAAACTCTCTTTAAGGGCTGACATCCCTGCATGCTGACAGGGCCCTTCAGGTCCTGTCACTGCTGAGTGAGGCTGAGACTATCCCCAGGCCCACAGGACTTGGCACACAGCACCCATGAGGCAACCATGACCTACTCTTCTCCCCCTCCCAATTCATACCCAATGTGCTCTATGCTTCCTATATTTCAAGGGGCACCAGAAGTCTAGAATTTTTTTTAAGTTTATGAAAATGCCAGTTGCATAAATACATATTCAGAAGGTCCTGCATTACATTGCTGAATCTGAGTATAAACAACTTCCAAAGAACTAGATGATTTATTAAATTTTTAAAATTGCATCCGAGCCTGGCATCATTTGCACTTGCCAGCAGTGGTGGAGGCTGTCATCAGACTCAGCATAGGAATAAGTTGGTATCTGCTTTACAACGCTTTAAAGTAAGCATTGAAATGCACATACGTTTGCTGGGGATGATGACAACTGAACAAAGAGAAGGTCGAGATAACTGCAGAGGCTCCTCGGTTTAACAAATGGGTCACATCCCAGGAAACTAAGGTGACCAGATTTTAACATTGGTAAACTGGGACACCATTGATGGGGTGGGGCAGGGAGGCAGGGCAGGGGCGGAGTGGGGGGTAGGGCAGGGCGGGGCCTGACAACAATGCAAACTTTGATAAGCAGTTCTCGATAATCACTTCTCAGCAATTATTTGTTATTATTACAGTTTAACATTATAAAATTAACAAAAATAATATAAAACTCATATCCTGGTGAAATAGCCACA
>CAUYQV010195375.1:0-10779 GCA_963574575.1 Galagoides demidoff
TTTTTGAGACGGAGCCTCAAGCTATCCCCCTGGGTAGAGTGCCATGGCATCACAGCTCATAGCAACATCCAACTCCTGGGCTCAAGCGAGTCTCCTGCCTCTGCCTCCCAAGTAGCTGGGACCACAGGCGCCCACCACAACACCCGGTCATTTTTTGGTTGCAGCCATCATTGTTGTTTGGAGGGCCGGGCTGGGGATTCGAACCCGCCACCTTAGGTGTACATGGCTGGCGCCTTAGCCGATTGAGCCACAGGCGCCGAGCCATTTAGAGGAAAATTTAAGCCATTCACATTAGTTGAGAGTATTGATAAGCCTGGTAGTATTTTGTGTGTGGAGTTGTTTGAAAGACCAGTGGATGTTTTTAGTCCTTTTGCCACTGTGGAAGTTGGGTTTTGATGAAAAATTTTCTCAGTGAGTTTACTTTGGTGGTAAAGAATTGTGCTGATCATTGTGGAGGACATGTTTGAGAATATTCTGGAGAGCTGGTTTAGTTATTGCATATTTCTTCAACGGGTATATGTCATTAAAATGTTTGACTTTTCTATTATATATGAAACTCAGTTTAGCTGGATACAGGATCCTGGGCTGAAAGTTGTTTTGGTTTTGGATACTGAAGGTTGATTATCATCCTCTTCTGGCTTGAAAAGTTTTACCAGAGAGATCTGCAGTCATTCTAATATTCTTCCCCTTGTAGGTTATGATTTTCTTATGTCTGGTTGCTTGCAGGATTTTCTCCTTCATATTAACTTTGGTGAAGTTAATTACAATGTGTCTAGGGGATGCTTTATTTGGATTGTGTTGGTCGTGTTTGGGTTCTGAAACTGTCTGCTATCTGAATTTCAGAATCTCTTGCCATGTTTGAGAAGTTTTCCTCTATTATCTTTTGGAGTAGAGCATCTGTGCCTTTTGTATCATTCTCATCTCCTTCAGTAATTCCAATAATGCAAATGTTTGCTTCTTTGGAGTTGTCCCACAGCTCTCTGAGACAAAGATCCATTTTTGATCTCCATTTCTCTTCCTCTTTGAGTATTTGGGAGCATTCAAAAGGTTTGTCTTCAATGTGAGAGATGCTTTCTTCTGCCTGCTCCATTCTGTTACTGAGGGATTCTATTGCATTTCTCAGATCTTTGAGGCCTGCAAGTTTTTGCTTCAATGTGTCAAAATCTTTGGTGATTTTGTCTTTGAATTCATTGAATTCCTGACACAATTTTCGAGTTATCCCTTGAATTTCTAATTCCAACTTTACTTCCATTCTGTTAACCTTATTTGCCATTCAAATTCTGAACTCAATTTGTGACATCTTAACCATTTGTTTATAAATGGGATCTTCTATTGTGTCTTCTTTGTTGTTCCTTGGGGTAATTTATATACTCTCATTATTCATGTTGCCAGAGTTTATCTGCTGATTCTTCCCATGATTATTTTTTACCATTTGGCTAGAGAAGCTAGTACAGTGAAGTTGAATTGAGGGCTCCTCGATTTGTAATTAACCAGCCCTTTCACAAAGAACTGGGACTGGTGATTGTGGTTTTTCTCCTAAAGCTTTATAAAGGTCACATTCAGTACTACAGACTGAGGCTCTGGGGGCCTTCTTTGTGTGATGGGTCTAGGTGGTTCTATCTTGTATTCAGCTAGGCTCTGTGCCATCCTAGTGCATCAGTGGCTTTGGGCTCAAATCTCAGCTGTGGAGGAATACAAGCAACTAAGACACCCTGTACATCACAGGCAACAATGGGAACAGGAGAATCCAACCCTCCTACAACAATACAACCAGGGTACAACCTTGAAGGGTCCCTGGGTGATTGGCCCAGGTCAATAGTTCCAAACCAATTGTCCCAGTCAGCACAAATGCTGATTAAGTGGGAGAGTTCAAATGGTCTCCAGCAACTAGACAGTAGGGGTTGTTCACTGGTAGCTCAAATGTAACTAACTCCAGCACTCCATGCAGTCAGAAAAGCCCACCCAGCAAAACAGTTAATCAAGGGGGACTGGTGTCTTCTTTCCCACCTTGCACCGCCATCACACCCAAGCACTGGTAACTCCACTGGGCTGTGGCCCAGTTCCCTCCAATGAGCAAAAGCACCAGGGATTTGGGCCTACTAGAGACAGAGGGAAGTCAATGCCTTGTCTTCTAGACTGCCACACTCTGCCACCAGCCAGCTGGGGGACCTGAAGCCTGACTACCTTGGGTGCTCAATTGAAACTAGGGAGTGTTCCTCCTTAGATTGTTCCAAACCAGAAGATAACAAAGAAACACATGTTTTTCTCCTTCAGAGACTGTGCCTATGCCCCAGCCACTCTGCTCCTCTGATATCCCTGCAGTGTGAGGTCTGGCTCCCTCCAGCAGTCCACAGAATTGGGGAGGTGTCTCTCCTAAATTTGACCCCAGTGGGATTTCTCTATTAAAGCAGATGCTGTGTGGGAGGTGTCTCAATGTGTGTTTCCATGTCTCAGCAGTTCCTGATCTTCTGTTGGTCATACAGAGACCCAAGCCTCTGCCCACTGCTGATTGGCACTTTTGCAGAGCTAGGCAAGACGCTTCCCCCGACCCCGTACTTTTATGCACTGCTACTGGATTCACTGTTACAGGGTAGCTGTGCTGCTGCAATTCATGCAAGGCCCAGTCCTAGTAATGAAACTCAGACATTCTGGTCTCTGCAGGAGTAGGCTTCTAGACTGATAGGTGAGGGGGGAAGGGTGGACTGGGAGTTCAAAGTGGCATGTAAAATACTTGTTCAACTTTCATGCTGGGCAAGAGAATGCCCAGACTCACAGCAGGGTCTCCATGGAGAAGGAGTCCAAGCCTCCAGCAACTCTCTTCCATGGGGTGAGACAAGGTGTTCTCAGTGAACTGCTTGCTTGTAGCAATCCCACCGCAAGCAAGCAACTCTCCTGGGGAAGGGGATGGACACTTGTCTTCTTTAAGATGGGTTCTGCACCTGAAATTTGCTTCCTTGGAGTCACAGCTTGCCTCAGCAGAGATGACATACAGTTATCAATCTTTTCTCTCTGCTCAGCTCCCACCCTTCAGCTTTGTTGGGTTCTTTCTGGCCCTTATCTTTCCCTCTGGATGGGAGTTTCTGTTGAAAGCTCGATCCTGTTAGCCCTCTTCCCCCTCCTCACCTTGTTCTTGTTGAATTTAAGAATTGGAATTAGGGAAAACAGCCAATTGAAGGACTTAGAAAAACACTAAACAAATTGAAACAAAACAAACAAACAGCTAAAAAACATACAGACACACAAGCAAACAAATAAAAGCTTAAATAACCCCATGTAAGCATTCTGAGCAGCCATAAGAGGAAGGGAAGAAGAGAGAAAAAATATAAACAATAACTCCTACAAGAAAGAAAAAAGGGAAAAAAACACAAAAACAGCAAAAAGGGGCAAAAAGAAAAAAGGCAACAACAACAACAAAAATATATATACTCTAGGCATTGACTTTTAGTAGGAATATATTTATGTTGAAATATACCTTCTGGACACCAGGTGGTGCTGTGTGTGGTTCCCAGGTTTATACCTGTTTCCCAGCTTAGATCGATCTTGGTGGTTGCCTGATTACCCACTTGGCACTTAGACCCTGCTGAACTGTTGATTCCACAGATCTCAAAAAATCTTCAGAGGTAGGTTTCACAAATTTTCCCTGCAAAAGTTCCCGTGGAATGTGGGATATCCTGGGCCTGTTCCGAGTGTAGGACAACTGCCCACAGGTGGAACACAGATTGCATGCCTGGCCTGCATGGAATGATGCCTGCGCTCTGCTGTCTCCCAAATTTTATAACAATGGCCACCACAGCAGAGCCACTCCAGATGGCACCCCATTCTGGGCACCAAATTTCGTGGGAGTCCACACTTCACTAATCTTTCCATACAACACCTAGTTTACCCCAGGAACTGAGAAATGTAATCCTCCATGGGGCGGGAGCGGGGGGTGCTGGCTGCCACCATCTACCACCTCGGTAAAGAAACTTGCCTGACTGTCTCGGCAGCTCCGATCACACTCCAAGTCCAGTAATCTGCCACCTCACTATACACCCAGAACTGCCACTCCACACCAGTATTCCACATTGGGAATGAGCTAGCCCACTCACTCTCACCTGTTGTTCCAGGAGAGCTAAGCTTAATGTCTTTCCCATTCACCATCATGCACATTGTTAATGTGCATTTTATCTCTCAGTCTGCACCTCACATCTGGGAAAAAACTCCAAAAATTTCCCCAGGGCCCTCATACCCCTTAGCCAGATCTTATTAACCTGGCTTTAAAAGTTTTTAATAATCATGAGGATGCTTTTAATAGTCAACAGCTCTCAAAATTCCAGTTTTTGGTTTCTGCCATTAGAGAAAATCTGACAGTTTCTCAGAATCCACCAGGGTACTCTGAAAAAATGACATTTCCCCAGGACTGTGTTTTAAATGCAGCAGACCAGGTCATGGGGCAAAACTATGCCCAAAGCCAATCTCTCCCCCACAAACCATGTCCAGCCAGCAGAGGCCCTCACTGGAAGTTTAACTGCCCAAGTTCTGAGAATTCAGTTTGTAGACATTCCCAGAATGAGGCTGAATTCTGCCCACTTTCTTCTGAGAACCTGGGTCATAGATGCACTCAAAACATGCCTGAATTTCCTGACCTTCTGGGCCTGCTTGTTGAAGATTCACAGTTCCTGGAGGATCAGAGTGCCCCCTGGATAATTACAAAGACTAAACTCTGGGGGATTTTTCTAGTGGAAGGTAAGCCAATTTCTTTTTTTAATAGACATGGGAGCAACATTTTCCATGCTGCTATCTTATAAAGGTCCTTTAAAAGAGACAGAGATCTCAATGAAGGGCATTGATGGTAATGTAATCCACCCCCATGTTACTCCACCTTTATGGTGCACACTTTCTGGGCACTCTTTCTTACATTCATTCCTTATTATTCCCTCATGTAATGTTCCCCTACTAGGGAGAGATATTCTCTCAAAATTGCAAACAATCTTGACGATTCCCACTGTTTCCCACTTCTCACTACCCATGCTGCTCCTCTCCAACCCCTCCAATCTCTCAATCTGACCTCCCTGTAGATCCTATTGTAACACTACACCCTTTTCCAAATATTTCTCTTTTTTCCTTACCTAATCCTGAAGACGCCTGATTTATTGATGGCAGTTCTTTTAAGCCCACTGCTCACTCCATTGCCAAAGCAGGTTTTGCTATTGTGTCTTCTTCCCACATTATCACCTCTGTTACTCTGACCCCAGGCAGAACAAGCAGAACTCTTAGCCTTCACTAAAGCCTTACAACGCCACCATATGGCCATATGGCAAGAAAGGGGATTCATTACCACCTAAGGCTCCTCTATTATCAATGCCACACTTATTAAAGACCTTCTAAATGGAGCTACACTTCCAAAGGAAATTGCCATTATTCATTGTAAGGGTCACCACATTATTCCTAGATTTGGTCTCCCCAGCTCTATTCAGAGTGGCAACAGCCCAACTTTCATTAGCCACATCACCTCCCAAATCTCACAAGCCCCAGGAATTCAGGGTCATCTACATGTGCCTTACAGACCCCAATCATTAGGAAAAGTAGAACAGGTGAATAGCATCCTAAAACAACATCTCACAAAATTAGTACTCCAACACAAATAAGATTGGATTAAGCTCCTCCCCATTGCCTTACTCTTCATTCACTCCACCCCTCACAAACCCTTATTTTATAGCCCCTTTGAAATAATGTATGGCAGAACTGTTATTCTAGGCCCTCACCCTCCCTCGGATTCTACCATAGGAAGCTATTTTCCCATCATCCAGGAAAACAGAGATGAACTTAGAAAAACAATCAATCATCTTTTACCCCAAGCCTCAGCAGAGAAAGTTAGATCAACTGGCAGGGCAACAAATTCTCCTCAAATCTCCCTTGCCCCTCAAGACCTTATTTCCTCAGTGGACAGACCCTCACACAGTTCTTTACAGTATTCCCATGGCTTTTCACCTTGTGGAACCCCTGGTTTGGATTTACAGATCCCAAATAAAACTGTGTCCTACAGAAAAACCTCCAATGCTGAAGAAATATCACTGGAAGTCTCAAGTACTATTCCCCTGCTACCTTAAACTCACCAGAATCCCTGAAGAATCCACTCCCTAATAAATGTGTACCATTCCTCCCTGATTTTTTCTCTTTCTCTATAACTTTTCTCAGGATGCCTGGCTACTCTCACACATTCAAAGTTGGAACAACTTCCTTGAAGCCTCTAAAAATCTGTGGCTACAGAGCACCTTCCAAGACTTTCTCCCTGAAGAAACCCAATTTTCTTCTTCCGTTTTTTCCTTCTGGCTACCCCTCCTTGGCTTTCTCCCCTACCCATTGACCTAGACTGATGATGAAGTCACTAATTATAATCCTTCTCATTTTCAGTACAGACCATAAATTCTTTGTCTCATCTCTTGATGTATTGAGCAGTCAACTGAAATCTGTTCATATCCTCACCTTACTGAATGCCAACCAGCTCAGACTGAAAATCCAGAAGTAGTCCTGTAAATGTCACTCCTTTTCCCCCTCCCATTCTCTTTTTACAGGCAGTCCACTAAGCCCCCCTTCCCCCACAGGAAGCAGCCTGAGAGATACCATGCCCATGACCAGCCTCCTTATAATCAATTAGGAAGCTGAGAATGATAGAGTCAAGTTACCGACCCACCCGGGAACGATCCCTTTCCTGGAAAGCATGTCCGTCCCAGGAAATAGTGAATGGACCAATCCAAACCTCCCTACCCTTGTCCCACCTACCTGCCCAGGTAAAGCTATGGGCAGACCAATCCTGGCTGCCCTAACCCTTTAAATATCTGTCCTCCATAGCCCACATGTAGATTTCTCCCTAGTCAGGAATCTAACCTGACCTGCACTCCAGGTGGAACAGAAGCCACTTTAATTGCATGAATTGGATCTCTGTCTTCCTTTCATCTTGCATCTTGGAATGATTTTATCCCTGGGTTCAGAAACTTTCAGCCTCACACTTTTCAATAAGTGGCCTGAAAAAAAAAAAAAAGCAATCCCTGTGTTGTCTGTATTAAGGTTTGGCTATGTAAAAAAGATTGAACTTTAAAAAGGTTAAGGTTTAAATCTGTATAACCTCCTATGTTACCCTTAAAATCTTTTGACTTGTGATCCTATTTAAACAAATATTTTAAGCCTTTGATGTTTGATGAACCTTCCAAAATAAAAATTCTAAATTTAGTCTTTTTGTCTTCAAATTAACTTTTTAAATATTAAGACTGCTAAAAGTCTAAGAAAGACATTTCAGGCTTATTTGATATGTTAAACCTGTACAAGAAACATGTCAAGGCCAGAGAGGTGGCTCACGCCTGTAGTCATAGCACTCTGGGCAGCCAAGGTGGGTGGATTGTCTCAGGAGTTCAAGACCAGCCTGAGCTAGAGTGAGATGCCATCTCTAAAAATAGCCAGACATTGTGGTGGATACTTGTAATCCCGGATACTGGGGAGACTGAGACAAGAGGAGTACTTCAGCCCAAGAGTTTGAGGTTCCTGTGAACTATGATGCCACGGGACTCTATCGAGGGTGACAAAGTGAGACTCTGTCTCAAAAAAAAATTGCCAAATATAAAATAATTTTTAAATTTATGTAAATTATGTTTGTATATATGTGTGCTAATATTATAAAATATTAGTCTGTCTTAGTGTATGTTATCAATAATAACATTTATTTCATTTATTTATTTATTGCAGTTTTTGGCCAGGGCTGTGTTTGAACTCACCACCTCCAGCATATGGTGCCGGCGCCCTACTCCTTTGAGCCACAGGCACCACCCAGTAATTTTTGATTCATCTCAAAAAATATTTTTTTAACTAAGTTTAATGTTTGTCTTCCAAAGAAAGTAATAAAAAGACTGACAAGTTCTCTCAAATACAAATTTCTGATAACGTTAGAGATCTAACGCCATGAGACTGAAAAATCTTCCAGGACTTTAATTATAATATAACATGTCCATAAATATTACTAACCAAACTTCAAACAAGACAGAAATTAGTTACATAAAACTGAGCTATTTTATGACTTTTTGTTTAAAACATTGCGATTCATTCTGTGTTCTGTTTTCCAGAAGTCAAAAAACAAAAAACACTTTTTCTTCTCTTGAACTATTTATAGCCTGCAGTAATGTACATATTTGTGAACAAAATTTAAAACATTTATTTTTCTCTCTCCTTGATTTCTCCAGAATTGAAAACCCATATGTAAATATTCTTTTTTTATATTCATTAATATTATTTTTAATTGGCAAATAGTAACTGTATATTTATGGGGTACAATGTGTTTCTTTTTCTTTTTTTTTTTTGAAGCAGAGTCTCCCTCTGTCACCCTGGTAGAGTGCTCTAGTGTCAGCCTAGGTCACTGCAACCTCAAACTCTTGGGCTCAAGATATCCTCCTCCCTCAGCCTCCCAATTAGCTAGAACTACAGGCATTGACCATGATGCCCAGCTAATTTTCCCATTTTTAATTTATTATTTTATTTTTTTACTTTTTGAGACAGTCTTACTGCCTTGGGTAGAGTGCCATGGTGTCATAGCTCACAGCACCTCAGACACTTGGACTCAAATGATCCCCTTGCCTCAACCTTCCAAATAGCTGGGACTATAGGCATGTGCTATCATGCCAGGCTTGCTTTGCTCAGGCTAGTCTTGAACTCCTGAACTCAAGCAACCCACTCACTTTGATCTCCCAGAGTACTAGGATTACAGGTGTGAGCCTCTACATCCAGTCACCAATATGTTTCAATATGTGTATACAGTTTGAAATAACTGAATTAAACTGAAATATCCCTCACCTCACTCATTTTTGTGGTGAGATAATTGCAATTTACTTTCTTAGCTATTTTGAAATATGCATTATAATTTATTTCTACTTCATTTTTTTATTGTTTAAATAACTTTTTTATTGTTTGGGATTCATTGAGGATACAAAGAATTTGGTTACACTGATTGTATTTGTTAAATAAAGTCCCTCTTAAAATTGTGTCCCCCCCCAAAATGTGCGCCATACACTCTGACCCCCCTCTTCCTGCTCCCTCATTCTCCTACTCCATCCCTTGTATTGGCTCATCTATTGCCTTCATATTAGAATTGAGTACATTGGATTCTTGCTTCTCCATTCTTGTGACGCTTTATTTTTTATTCTTATTTTTTCAAAGAAGAGTCTCATTATACTGCCCTCAGTAGAGTGCTGTAGCATCTCAGCTCACGGCAACCTCAAACTCTTGGGCTTAAGTGATTCTCTTGCTTCAGCCTCCCAAGTAGCTAGGGCTACAGGTGCCTGCCTCAATGCTTGGCTATTTGATTGTTGCAGTTGTCATTGTTGTTTAGCTAGCCTGGGCTGGGTTTGAACTTGCCAGCCTAGATGTATGTGGCCAACACCGTAACCATTGCGTTATGGGCACTGAGCCTCTTGTGATGCTTTACTAGGAAGAATGTGTTCCACCTCCATCCAGGTTAATACAAAAGATGTAAAGTTTCCATCTTTTTTAATGGCTGAATAGTATGCCATGGTATACATATACCACAACTTGTTAATGCATTCCTGGGTTCGTGGGCATTAAGCTATTTCCACATTTTGGCAATTGTAAATTGAGCTGCAAGTGTCTAGTGTAAATGTCCTTATGGTAAAAGGTTATTTTTTCTTCTGGGTAGATGCCTAGGAATGGAATTTCAGGATCAAATGGGAGGTCTGATTTAAGTTCTTTGAGGACTTTCCATATTTCCTTCCAAAAAGGCTATATTAGTTTACAGTTCCACCAGGAATATAAAAGTGTTCCCTTTTCACCACATCCACACCAGCATCTGCAGCTTGGAGACACTGTGACGTAGGCCATTGTCACTGGGGCTAGGTGGTATCTCAGGGTAGTTTTGATTTGTATTTCTCTAATGATTAAAGATGAAAAGCATTTTTTCATATGTTTGGCAACCATTCATCTGTCTTCTTTAGAGAAAGTTCTATTTATCTCTCTTGCCCTGTGATCTATGGGATTGTTGGGGGTTTTTTTAGCTTTTTGGCTGGGACTGGGTTTGAACCCACCACCTCTGGTATATGGGGCCAGCTCCCTATTCCTTGAGCCACATGTGCCGCCTGGGTCTTTTTTTTTTTTTTAAGACAGAGTCTCACTTTGTCACCCTCAGGAGAGTGCTGTGGTGTCACACCTCACAGGAACCTCCAGCTCTTAGGCTTAGGCAATTCTCTTGCCTCAGCCTCCCGAGTGGTTGGATTGTTGGGTATTTTTTTGTTGATTAATTTGAGTTCTCTGTAAATCCTAGTTATCAAGATTTTGTTTGATTCATAATATGAAAATATCTTCTCCCATTCTGAAGATTGTCTATTTCCTTTGGTTGTTGTTTCTGTAGCTGTTCAGAAGCTTTTCAGTTTAATTAAGTCCCATTCGTTTATTTTTGTTGTCACAATTGCCACTGAAGTCTTCTTCATAAAATCTTCACTAGGCTGATATCTTCAAGTGTCTTCCCCATACTTTCTTCGAGAATTTTTATCGTTTTATGCCTTCAATTTAAATTTTTTATCCATCTTGAGTCAATTTTTGTAAGTGGGGAGAGGTACTGGTCCAGTTTCAGTCTTTTAGATGTGGTTATCCAGTTCTCCCAACACCATTTATTGAATAGGGGTTCTTGGGTGGCACCTGTGGCTCAGTGGGTAGGGCATCGGCCCCATATACCAAGGGTGGTAGGTTTGAACCCAGCCCCAGCTAAATTGCAACAAAAAAATAGCCGGTCATTCTGGCAGGCGC
>CAUYQV010195376.1:0-23127 GCA_963574575.1 Galagoides demidoff
CCAAACAACAATGATGGCTGCAACCAAAAAATGGCCGGGCGTTGTGGGGGCGCCTGTGGTCTTAGCTACTTGGGAGGCTGAGGCAGGAGACTCGCTTGAGCCCAGGAGTTGGAGGTTGCTATGAGCTGTGATGCCATGGCATTTCTTAAAAAAAAAAAAAAAAAGATACCTGTCTCCCCAAGACAACCCATTAACCACTCCTTCCACTGTGTGCTTGCTGAAGCCCAATTGTAAGTGCCCAGCCAGCGTCTCAAACACAGTCCGCTCTAACCACGCTCACAGCTTCACTCTTCTGTGCTTCCCACCGCTGTGGACACATTCATTCTTTCAGTCTCCCAGGTCCTAAGCCCTGTTTACCAGCACCCCAGTACAATTATACAGATTTCTCAAAAAGAAATAGAATATGATTCACTTACTTTTAAATAAGTCAATAGAAAATGCACCCAAACAGTAAATCCTGTCCATCTTCACTTTCTAAGTCCTAGAAAAGTTTTTTAGAAAGTTATTCTCTGGAAGGGGTTCATTCACTCAAGGCCAGCAAAGGACTGAGCTCACTCCCTGTTTCAGAACAGGGAGTATTTTTTACCTACATATATTTTTACATACATACTGATGGAGTTCTAATTTCAAATACATTAATAAATGCAATCTTGCCTAAATGCATACCTATACAATGCAGTTATGCATAAATGCAATTTGCATAATTGTATTTATAATGCATAATATCATGCATTGCCTTTAATTCGTTTTTAATTTGCATTACATTTTTGTATCTCCTTCCATTCCCCATTGCATCCAGATAACTTCCTTCCTGCCTCCCCACTAGGTAACCCAAGTTAGCAACCTGAAATGGATCCTTTCATATCGTTTCTCCAAGCTCAGAGTCAACGCAACTATTCATATATACACATGTGTACATTTAGAGACAGATATTCATACAGAGAGCTTTAACAATGTGTTACAAAAATGAGATAAAGCACGCAATGTCGTAGAAATCTTTTGAAGTATCTGACATAGTTGCCTTGCTTTTTGTTTAGTGGATTGGAAGAACAATAATTTACGTATCCATTTCATTATTGATAGGGATTTTTCCTCTGCTATGAACGATGCTGATGTCGACAACCTAGTAGATCATCCTAATATAATGAAATTTTTCCTTCTGTGGAATAGATCATCGGGAAGGAAATTATTGGGTTATTAGAATATATGCATTCTTTTTATAGATATTAAGAGATTTCTCTCCCATTCCTTTGAGCATTTTTATGGGCCTGTCATTTTTTTCCCCTCCTAGATAGCAATAGATTTTTATGATTACTTCAATATTTGCCAGTCAAAAAGGTAAAAAAATGAAATTATCTTAACCATCTTTTCCTGAATACTAATGTGTTTGTGCATCTTTTTATTATTTGACCCGCATAGATTTTCACTGATAAGTATAAATATTTTCTCATATCTCCTGTCACTTCTTTACTATTTATAGATTTCTTGTTAGCTTTTGAGTCTTTTTTATAGTATAGATATTAGCTTTTTCCTCTGCTATGTAAGTTTCTGTTTTTCAAATTTATTGTTTGGTTTATTCACATTATTTATGGTATCTCTGCCATATAGAAACATTTTAAATTGTATATGCTCAATTAATTTTCTCTTTTCTTTTTTAGTACCTGAGTGTTTAGTACCTAAGTTTGGAATATTTATGTAGTGTTCTAGAATTTTTTATAAGATTTTTATTGTATGATGTTCATTAATTGTCTAAACCAACTGGAAATGATATTCTATGTGGAGAAAATAAAGAGGCCCATTTTTAATATTTTTCTTAGTGGTAATTAGTTGTGCTCCAACAAATAATCCATTGGTTTTATTTGATAAGTAATACATGTATTAAATAGTCTGTTATTTTTTCTCTCTATTGAAACCTTATCTGTAATATTTATTTTCTAAAGTGACAGGGAAAATTGTATATATTTACCATGTACGAAATAGTGTTTTGATGTATATATACAATCCAGAATGACTAAACCTAGCTAATCAACATACATATTACTTCACACGGGTATCATTTTTGTGGGGAGAACACTTTATATCCGCTCTCTCAGCATTTAAGAGTTCCATATCCTTTAACTATAGTCACATGCTGTATGTGTAAGTACAGTGGATCTTATAAACTTAGTGGTCCTAGCTAACCGAAATTGTGTGTTCATTGACCAACATCTCCCTACCACTCCCCAAACCATAGCCCCCAGTTCCTGCTTCCAAAAGATAAATTCTGTTTAAGATAAACTCTCTGCTTCCATAAGATAATTTTTTTTTAACTCCATGTCTGAGCAAGATCATACAGTATTTATCTTTCAGACTCATACATACCGGGATCTACTTTTAGATTCTCTCAGCCTTCCATGTTTCCATTTTGTATATTTCTATAGCCATACCACAATAATTTAGGAGGAGAAGCTTTCTGTTTAACACATTCTGAATCTCTAAGGCAAGTCACTTCTCACTGTTACTCCCTTGAGTAGATTCTTAAAAACGTCTTCTTAAGTATTAACTAAAAAATCATATTATCAAGAAGGAGCTATTGGTATTTTTAACTCTAACTGTGTATATGTTTATGCATATATATATAACAAAGTTTAGAAGAACTGATTTTTTATACTATTATGTTTTCTAAAGCAAAAGGAAAATTTATGTAGGACCCTTAAATCGTAACAATTTTCTTCATGCAAGTCTTAACATTATTTATAAACAAGGCGTTGATATTTTGCTATTGAAAGTAGACTATCCCACCTCTCCTTACAGATACAGAGTTTGACTGCTCTATTTCAGACTTGCTATTGCTGGGCATTATTCTTTTTCCCCTGAATCCTCTTTGTACCGTTAGAGATTAGAGTTGGCAAAAGTGCAATTGCATGGAATTTTGGAGACAGAACGAAGCAGCAGCCGTTAAGCAGTGAATAAAGGCCCGAGCAGGTGCAGTTTGCTTTTGCTCTTGCCCTCCTCGCCTTCCTAACCACTTGTTCAACCCTGCTGACCCACAGTGACCTGCCTGCAGCATTCCGTGAACTCACAGGGGCAGGGGCTGTGACGTGCTAACAACTATTCATGGGCATGGCCGTGATGGTCCATGAACCTCTAAAACCAATCTCTTTCGTGGTTCTAGCCACAGTAACCAGACCCACCTATCCTCCAGGAGTACGAGCTGGGGAATACCTGCATCAGGGTTGATTACTCATTTTTCCCTACTTTTTTTGATCTTTATTTTACTCTGCTTCTTTAACTTGTCTCTGGGGATCTTTCCAAGTTTGTAACGTTCAATTCCTATAATAAATTTTCCCTCCTCTAAGTAATTCTATTTCCCTGATTAAAACATATCTTAATCCAGCCTATTTATCAAATTCTATTATCAATTATCTTAGATTTTTATAAACTATCTTGCATTTTCTAGTATACAATCTTACCATCAAGAAAAAGAGCTTTTCTTTTATTTTTTCAATCTTTATATCACTTCTTTATATATTTTTTTCTTCTGATATTTGATGACATCTGCTACAGTTCCCACATCAGTGTGAAATAACATCAGGACACCAACCCCTACGGGCTGCTAGTACAGAGCAGGCAGGAGGCCGGGCCCTGATGAGATCTTGGGAAGAAGCCTCTTTACTCCTCTATTCTCTCACACTCGCTGAGCCACACAGATCAGAGACCCTAGCCCATCATCCTCAGTTCAGTGACTTGATATCTCAGGCTACAGAGTCTGACACAATAGTACAAGATTGATGCTCACATCCTCCTTTCATTAACAGGCATACTCCCGCCCTCGGCCAGCTTCACTAGTGTGTAGTCACATAAAGCCCTGAACTGAGAAGGGCTACATCCTTTACCTAGTGTTCCATCATCGTCTAAAATTTCTGATAACTTTTTGTTTTTGTTTTTGAGACAGAGTCTCACTTTGCCATCCTTGGTAAAGTACACTGGCATCATAGCTCATAGCAACTTCAAACTCTTGGGCTCAAGCAATCCTCTTGCTGCAGCCTTCCAAGTGGCTGGGACTACAGGCACCCACCATTAACACCCAGCTATTTTTTAGAGACCAGGTCTCCCTCTTGTTCAGGCTGGTCTCAGACAGGTGAGCGACTTTCTTCAGCCTCCCCAAGTGCTAGGATTATGGGCGTTGAGCCACTGATCCTAGCCTAAAATTTCTGAAAATGATTTAACAAGGGTTCCTGCATTTTCATTTCACACTGGACCCTCTAATTATGGAGCTGGTCCTGCTCCCCGTATTACTGCGTCTAGCTCTCTCAGAAACCTTCTTGGTTCTAGTTCTTCTCTCTAAGCTGTTAGATGTTGTTATCTAGTCTCTACCCTGGTCCTCACCTGCTCTCACTCTCGCGATTCCCACAGCACCCAGGGCTTCATGGGCATCCAGGAATGTGTTGTCTCATCAGCCATTTGACCCAGAAGGGGAGGGACAAAAATCACAGACAGGCAGCCTTTTACCTAGAACTCCCTGCTGAATCTTTAATGTGGCAATATTAGAAATTAAAAATGAGTATCATTATATGTAGATGTAAAGGAACCGAATAATACTAACAAAAGTTAGGGCTAGAGTAATCCATTGAAATGATAAAGGGAGGAAATAGGAAGTGACTGAGTGAAAGAAGTATCAGAACAGGACCAGAGATCTACCATATTAATGACAAATAAGATATATAATTAAAAATGAATTACAAAATTGACATTTTCTTGCTTGTATAGTCTATTGAAAATAATAAAAGAGTAGTAGCCAACTTCGATAATAAAACAGTTAACATTCTTAATTGTATTCATCTATCTTTAGTAAACAAGTATGCTGCATGTATTTTAAACTTTCCTTCAAAAAATTAAGTAGTTTAAGGTTTCTGAAATTCAAGAATCTTTGTTGAACAGAATAGGTGTAGAAGATACACAGTATTGAATTTAATGGTCCTTAAAAGGAAGACATTCTCGGAGATGTAGCACAGAAACTATAAAACTAACACATATTTTGAAGGTTTGCAATTTGCCAGACATCATAGGCTTTTCAATGGGGGTTTACATTATTTAATCCTCAAAATTCTATAAATCTGATAATATTGGTCTCTTTATAAATATAAGGAAACCAAACCTTCAAGGGGTTTAATGACTACGTTCACACTGGAACCAGAATTCAAATCCGGAAAATATCAAATAATGATCTTTCAAAGATGAGCTATTTCTACAAAGTCTATTTGGTCTATCTAACCTCTTAACAATCTAGTTCTTTGCTCTTTTACCCAGTAATTCAGGTTATCAAAAACACTTCTTAGAAATAATTCTTTGTCACTATTTTCTGGTCCAGAGGGAGAGACTGTTTTCCTAACTGTATGGATGAGTGCAAATTCCTAATGTGTGTCTTCCCATGGATGTTACGTGTACAGGTATGTGTATGTGTATGTGCGTGTATGTGTGTGTGTGTGTGTGTGTGTGTGTGTGTGTATGAGTGTCTGTGAGAGAGGGTGGAAGGGTGGGGAGGCAAAGGTGGATATAGTGTTGGGGGAGTAAAAAACCAAGGCATATGATTTTTCACTATCTCATATTGCTTCCAGAATGAAGATATTTAAGTTAATAGGCAAATAGTGGTGTTTTTCAAGGAGCCCCAATCTACCAAGAGGCACAGCTGATAGATATCCTGGGTAAATCACAGTCTGGAGATCAGGAGTCTTCACTGCAACACATTCACATACTTTGGAGAATTTCTCCGAGAAAGTCTACTGTCAAGGAGGTGCATATTTTCTTTATTTTCACTAAGCAATCCTTACTTCTTCAGAAACCACATTTGTGGTTACTTATTTTTAAGTAATCTACAGACCACAATTATAACCATCCAAAACCTCTTTTGGACAACTAACAATAAATCTCCTCTAATAGAGTATTACAAGTTTCATCTCAAGACACTGGGATGGGATACAAGGAGGGTGTGTATTTGGGGACACTGGAAAATCTGAAACAGATTTGGAGCTTTACCATTAAAGTCGAGAAGTTCCTAGGCTGCAAACATGAGGAGAAGAAGGAGGAAAAGGAGGAGGAGGAAGAAGATGGAGGAGAAAGGGAAGGGGAATGAGAAGTAGTAAGGTGTAATAGTGAGGTTTTACTTAGAAAAACAGAAATCATTTCAAATATATCAGAGAATTTAATTCAAGGAATTGGTTACACAGGTGAAGTCTAATTCAGAGATCAGCAACAGAAAACCCCATACCCTAGAGCTGATGAGACAAAGGAAGAAAGAAACAGTGTTACCTAAACCCCAGAGTTAGAGCTACACCTCTCAGGAGGGAGCGGGTGTCATGGAGGATTCCAGCCCACCCAGAGAGGCCACTGGGGACAAAATGGGGATGCCGTGATATTCCATGCTCCCGATTTCCATCAATATGACTTTGGGGTGATCATAGTTGGAATTCAGTTGATAACAGAACTCAGGATGTGCAGCCTCTAGGTGTCAGCTTCCCTACGATACAGAGCAGTGCAGGAGAAAAAGAGAAATCTGTCAGGCTCATGCACAGTACGTAAAATCAGAAACCGAGCTGACTTTGAGCCCATCATGTTGCCCTCAGGCTCAGGGTGCAAGATTCACAGCTGTGGTCCAGAAAGGGAACAAACAGAAAGTAGCTACTGATGAGAAAAATTCTAATTGTTCAATTACACAAAATAGAAAAGGGAAAGATTCAGGAGTATTCACTGAGAGGAACTATTGTGTCAAGAATGAAATGACAATAAATAACTGATCATGAGCACCTGGGACACTTTTAAAGACAAGTCGATGATGTAGATGATGAAAGGGAAAAGTCCAATGGCTAATGGGCAATGACTTCTAGGAAGTGAGTGGGGCAGGGTAACATTATTTGAGAAGAATTAGCTACCTTCTGAGTTGGCTGAATTTTCTTGGGGACATGCAAACAGCTGAGCTCTGTAGAGAAAATGAGGAATGAAGATGATTTCTTTTATTTGGTCTCAAATTCTGTTGCTCCAGGGACATGCATATGCTCCATGAATGCTAAGCGTGAAAGACCAGTGAATAAAAGAATTTAACCTTCAGTCATGACCTTGAATGGCACCAGTGGTGGCACAAAACTCCCCTTTGTATCAACCTATAGTTTGTATTTAGCTCTTTTTGAAATTTCATCTACCCCAGGTTTTTAAACTTCCTGACAGGCTGTGAACACAATAGGCAGTTTATCCTCACATTACCTGTTTCAAACTGTGCTTTGGGGAGATCTGACAGTGTTTACATCAGCACCCCCTGAGATACTTGAGTGCACCTTTTTTTTAATGAGAATCTGGTGATGAAATACAAAATTATGCATTTCCATCAGACTTCAGCTGATTTCCATGTACTTTTCAGTTTGACAGCCCCTCTATCTGAGGTTCTTTGGAGGTTCTTTGGGGACCACCATGGAAGGAACGAAGGAGAAAGAGGACAACAAAGAAAGAACACCAAGTTCCAAATCTTCACTCCTCCCCCTCTTCATGTGACAGTTCTGTGAATTGGTCCTCCAGTTTTATTGCAATCATAATTTTTATTTTGTGGCCTAAAAGTGAGATAGGTAAGGAAATCATGGTTCTGTGTAAATATTCCATTAATCGAAGCCCATTCTGATGAATCCTATAGCTGCCTTAATTACTTGTCTGAAGTCCCCTTCTCCGTTTTTCTTGGTCAGACTCCCAATCCATCCTAGCTGGCTGCTTTCTCTCCAGTTTTCAGAAGACACATTTTCCTTGGTCCACCCCATTGTCTTGCCCTATGTTATTTTTTACAATTCTTCAAACATCGGTGTTGGCCATTCCATCCTTCCATCTGTCAACATTAGCGAGCACTTGTATCGAACCAAACCCCAGGCAAGTATCAACTGGACACTAAGAATTCAAAATTAGTCAGAAATGTGAACTATTGTTTACTACCTGTGATGAGACCGACACATACCAGAAAGGGTGAACAAAGGTCTCTTTTGCAGCCATTATGGAAATCATATTAAGAAAAATATCAGAAGAATAGAAGTTGATCTTGAAAACCTGACTATTCCCTTGGTCATCTAAAAACATTATATCACTGTCTTAACCTGTGTTACTCTAAAGGAATACCTGAGACTGGGTAATTTATGAAGACAAAAGCCTTATCTGGCTCACCATTCTGCTGAGGCAATGAGTGCCTATAAAAGGCTCAGGCTGCTTCCTCTCATGGTAGAGGGGAAGGGAAGCTGGCACAGGCAGAGTTCACACAGCGACACGGGAAATAAGACAGCGAGGGGGAGGTGCCAGGCTCCTCTTAACAACCAGCTCTTACTCACTACCAAAATAAGAACTCACTAACCCCAAAGAAGGACATTATTCATAAGACACCCCATGACACAAACAACTGCCATTAGGCCCTATCCAACACAGGGAATGACTTTTATACATGAAATCGGAAGGCAACACATATGCAAACTGCAGCAATCACTATGCCACACATAAGCTCGGAGCCCTCATTATCTTTATATTGTACATATTTTTACCTTTTTTTTTACTGCACTTAGTATTATTTTCAAAACTAATTCTTACACTCTTTGGTGTTTCAACACGAATATAGGTCATTTATTCTGCCTTTTGTACATGGCCGGTGAGTAAATACGTGTGTCCATGTGTTAACAAATGTCTTTTGTGCCAGATGATATATCATAAACTAATGGAGACAATTCAATAATAAATGAAATACGATCATTGTTCGACTTTCTACAGGAAATACATAATAATATTGATTGGAAAACAGAATTTTTATATATTTTGAACTGAAAAATATATCAGAAAACAGACACTTTCAAGAGGTTTTTTAACCTTCTGAGGTCAGAATAGAGTCATGACTTTAAAAAAACAAAATAGGGACTTCCACTGGGGGCAATGATCTGTGTGCAAGAGGAGGGAAAGTAAGAGAAAGGAATCAAATTTGAGAAAATATTATAAAATAACACAGAATAGGATCTATATAGATTACCAGCAGGGTTGTCCAACTTTCTTTCCTCTCTGCTGGAAATTGGAAGAAGAGGTACCTTGGGCCATTATAACGTTATATCCACAAACACACAAACACCAACAAAAGCCGATGAGCAACAACAACAACAAAAAGAGACTGTGCCTACTGCCCCTGATGTCTAACACCACAGATAAGCACAATGGTCCTCCGAGAATCCGCACACAGCTCCTGGGCCACAGGCTGCAAGCCCCCGGCACAGAGACGAGAATCAAAGAGAAGGGAAATAGTCAGCAGTAATGAGTTTAAGAGAAAAATATCAGGAAGCATGCTATGCCCTAGTTGAAGAGAAAAAGTTAAAGACATTTTCAAGAGCCATTTCAGGAGCAAAGGAAGTTGAAAGAAAGGATTAAGACACAAGCTGATGCCAGGTTACCAATTCAAGTATAAAGAGCACATTTTAGCATGGAGTCAGAGGGTTTGATTCTAATTTCAGAACATACTAGCTATGTGGCCTAAGGCCAGTTATGTAAACTGTCTAAGAAATAACCTGAACTACTTTGTAAACTTTAAAGATTTTTTTTCTACTATGAGGGTTCATAACTCATAATTTTTTGTTTTTTTGAGACAGAGTCTCACTCTGTTGCCCTGGGCTAGAGTGCCATGACATCATAGGTCACAGCAAACTCCTGGGCTCAAGCCATCCTCTTGCCTCAGCTTGCCAGGTAGCTATCTGGGACTACATACAGGCACCTGCCACAATGCCCAGCTGGTTTTTCTGTTTTTAGTAAAGACCTGGGGGGCAGGGGTCTCTTTCTTGCTCAAGCTGGTCTCAAACCCTTGAACTCAACAACTCCACCCATCTTGGCCTTCCAGAGTAGTAAGATTATAAGCATAAGCCACCATTCCGGCCTAAGTAAAACTATTTTTAAAGCAGACATTACAGCACCAGAAGTTAAGAGTTTGTTCAATGTTTTTATTTGTTATCCAAGAAGCCCTGATTCTGCTGACGTTGATTGAACATATACTATACATCTGAGACTATGCTAGGTTCCAGACCCATAACGGTAAGCAAAAAGGTGCTGAACTCTTGAACATCTTTCAGTCCTCCAGGAAAAGAGAACATGTAAGGAACTATTTATAACTATGCATGACGAAAAGTAAACTCTTTGAGTGATAAAAAATATGCAGGCTAGTTTCAGGAAGAGGCTGCAATTGGATCTGACTTTTGATACCTCCTTTAAATGGACTTTGTTATCAAGAAAATTTATAAAAAATTTCTCAGGTATACAAATAAATATTAACAGTGTGAAAATAACATTTTTCAATTTAGATATGGAATTGAAGTGGAGAACAGTGACATTTCTCAATATAGACTATAGGTTTGGATTTTTAAAAATCTTGTCCCAAAGCCTGTTCAGAACTTCACAAACAAATAAGGCATACACAGAAATGATTTGTTATATAGTTAACCACCTTGAGAGAAATCAGTCACTGACAGGAGAGAAAGTACATAACTTTAAAAACGTCTTCTCATAAGGAAAAAGTGGCATTAAAAGATAAAAATTCTTTGCTTTTCAACATTAGTTCCATCCAATTCAAGATACTTTGGTAAAGGATGATCCAAGTCATTCAGTCCATCCCTAAAGAACTGAGGCTCTGAGAATTATGCCAATGCAGTCTTTTTAACAGTCTTTATTAACTAAAGAAACACTGATGCTCTTGAAAGCCATTTTAAGATTAGAAAACAAAAAGGAGTCAGAGGAGCCAGATCAGGGATGTAAGGAGGATGCATCATAATTTCTCCTCTAAAGCTTTGCAAAATTGTCCTTGTTGAATGAGTGGAATGAGCAGGAACACTGTCATGGTGGAGAAGAAATCTCTGGTGAATCTTTCCCAGGTGGTTTTCTGCTAAAAACTTGCTCAAAAGACTCTCATAATAAGGTGTTGTCATTCTTCAGCCCTCAGGAAAGTCAACTAGCAAAATGCCTTGAGAATCCAGAGTGTTAATCTAACCTTCACTCTTGACTTCCCGACTCTGACTTTGACTGGACTACTTCTGCCTCTTGGTAGCCATTTCTTTGACCGTACACTTTTTAGGATACAGTAAAGCCTTGTTTTATCTTCTGTTATAATTCTTTGAAGCAATGCCTCAGAATCTTGATCTCATTTGTTTAAAATTTCACTTGAAAGCTCGGCTTTCATCTGCAATTGATCTGGAGGCAATGGTTTGGGAATCCATTGAATGGAAACTTTATCAAAAAGCTAGACTTAAATTTTTCAGTCAGAATGGCATAAGCTGAACCAACTGAGATGTCTGTGTTGTTAGCTATTATTTCTGCTGTTAATCTTTTGTCTTCTTCAATTAGGGCTGAACAAGATTAACTTTTTGCTCACAATCTGATGTGGATGGTCTGTTGTTGCAGGCTTCATATTCAATATCATCTTATTCCTTCGTAACATAAGTTAATTATTTGTAAACTACTTATTTCTCTGGAGCATTGTCCCCATAAGCTCTTCTAAGCATCAGTGATGTCGTGATGTCATCATTCTTCCACCCAAGATTTGCCAGAAATTTGATGTTGGTTCTTCCTTCAACTTTAACAGAATTCATCTTTCTCTCATAGCGGCTCTTTTCAAGTTGATGTCTTATCCTTCTTACTGCCTCAAACTAGATCCTGTTTTGATATTTTATAATAAGTTAATGTGAGGTTATTTTGGGTGCAATAATTTTTTAAATCCATGCATAGTTTTTTCATAACATGCATTTTCCATGAACTTATTTTAGACCCCTCATATTTTGAAATTTTAAAAACACATTTTTATGGACAAAATCATGTTCTTGATATGAGACACTGACACTGAAAAACAGAAAACTATTATTTAAATATGAGAAATATAAATTCCCAGTATGCCAATAATGAGATGATTGAGAGTAAAATTAAATTTACAAAGGGAATGAAATCAAGATGTTATTCTACCCCTAATAAAGCACATGGTCTAAATACACCTTGGGTACAGGAGCTACCTTATATTAAGATGGAAATAGATGAGGGCTGAGTAGGCCAAGCTCAGACTTGGTTGCAAACTGCATTATGTAGATTTTAACAAAAGAGATCCCAAATACCTCAAGTATCCTGTTGGAGCTGGGACACTAGGCCGCCAGCCCTGGCCCAATGAACCTGCCAGGACGCAGAACATGCTCTGTGCTGTGCAAGCTGGATCTGGGTATTGCCCCCTTAGGTGCCTGGGAGCTAGTTGTCTCAGTCAGGTCAGAGGAGCCAGGGAGCCTCAAAAGTGCAGGAGTCAGTCTTAGTAAGAGGAGCCCCAACTAACTTCTCCCAAGGCTATGTATAGAAGTGATTTCTGGCTACTTACCCCACAGGTGTGGAGACTGCCAAGCAAATGAATATGCTTTTTAACAAGAGACCAATCCCTTCCCCATTCCTTTATTACCAAAGTGATTCTTTTCAGGTGTCTCCTATAATATCCAAATTAAGTGGAATCTGAATTAATGAACTAAAGTCAAAACATCAAACCATAGGGAGAGATAGAACTAGGTTGTCATCACAAAGTTAGGTGAGCCAGTGAGAGTTGTTGCTATGCATTTTGCAAGAAATAGTTGCCATTATAACAAATAGAATTGAAAGAAGCAACAAAAGACGTAAACGTGTATTAGTTTGAAGTTACCCCTACTAGAATACTATAGCTTTAATCCACCAGCTTCAATTTCCCACCTGAGAATGTTAGAATTGTGAGGAACCTCAGCCTCAAAGCCATATATGGCCCTCTAGATCCTTGAGTGTGGCTGCTTGACCGAATCCAAACCTCCCAGAACAAATGCCTTTATTAAAAGAATTTGTTTTGTAAAATTTGGATTCAGTCAAAAGGCCACACTCAGGAACCAGAGGCCACATGTGGCCCCCCCAGCTGTGCTTTCTCACCCACATCATCTAGTTTGGGGTCAGATTCTCCCAGATACTGATTCTAAGCCCAGGATGTGAGAGCAGGTGGTTCATTAAGAAAAAGCCTCCCAGATAATCCACAAGAAAATGAGAGGAAAGATAAGGAAGGGAGGAATTCAAACAGCATGTAATTTTAAATTTTGGTGAAGTTCTAACCTCAGCCTGTTGCCAGCGACGGCTCTGGAATATGAGTCGCCTCTTAGAATTCATTTTGCCGCACAGCAAGGGAGCTGGCTTTTATGTCCCATACCAGTCTAGTAAGTGGGTATGGGCTAACCTGGGACAAATATAGACTCACAAACATTCTCTTTCCCATAATCTCTCATTTTATGGGTCTGGGCAGCCCAGAGAATCCTCTGAGGATTGCAGCTGCAAGGTAATTGAGCCAAGCACAGAGCACTCAAGGATGGGCCCAAAGACGTGTAAAGTAGATCAGAGGAGATATTAGCAGGACATTAGCAGTGTCCACTACAGGTGGACACATAGAACAAGCCAGACCAATAGAATATTCCTTGACCTGGACATAAGAAATGCTTTCATAATAGCATACAGCCCAAAGCACTCTAGTCAGAGAATTGATAAGCACCCAGAGAAGTTAAGCATAAGTCTGAAGCTTCTGGAAGGCATCTTCTACCATAAGGAGAACACCTGCCTAAGACTAGAATAAAGTCAGAGGGAAGCAGTGAGAAGGGATAATGAGCACAAGGCTGTTGGTGACATTATTTGAACTACTCTATTACCTGGCTTGACGCCTAACGCAGAGTTTCTGTAGCAAGTTTGTTAATCAATTCCTTGCTTATGCTTGGGCTAGTTTAAGCTGAGTTCCTCTCACTTCCAATAAAACTATCTCATCTTTTAACTATCAAGAAAGTAACCATGTACATTCAGTTTCCGAATAATGTACTGAAAAACAAGATCCTGATACACGCCTTCTAGGAAGTGTGTTAGTCTTATGGGAGGACGTCTGCCTGTATGTAGATGCCTGCAGAGAGGCGGACTCTGTGAAAGAAACATAGGGAAACTGGAGCAGATTGGAAAGGCAGACCACGCACCTTCACAAGCATGACAGCCAGCAATGGTCAGGATGAACTGTCTTGTGATTTAGCGTTTTTGTTTTACATAATAAAGGTTGGAGGAGAAAAAGAAATGGTGGCAAAGCCTTTAGTCCATCCCTCCATACTGAAAAACAGATGGTCAGGAAGAGCTTTAGAGAAGCAGGGAAACTCACCACCAACCCAGGGAAAAGGTTAACCAAGCACCCAGAAGAACAAAGGAGAAAGGCAAAACAAAGAAATAGATGGTGTGAATTGGAACCTCAAGATTGGGAGAATGTCAAAGACCAAACTGAACATGAAATATAGAAATCATCTCTGTTATATTTTCATTGAATCATTCATTCATTTAATAAATATTTATTAGAGTAATTAACTATGTCTCAGGTCTTATGTTAGACAACCAGAATGCATAAAATGCTCCTGCCCCATGAAGGAAATTGTCTTTCTCCTCTTTCCCTCTCCTCCTCTGCTTCTTAATTTTAAACTAATAAGCAAAAAATAAAAATAGGAATTTTTAGAAGTCCAGTAGTTCAAAAGGAAATAACAGATGTGGGTCATATTTTTGTTACTGAATATTTTTCAAAGTATCTACCCTATACATTTGTAATTTACTTACCACACGTGCCAAAAGAAAGTCTTAATTAGCTTGATTGTGGTCACAGGGCATGCATATATCAAATCATCATGTTGTACAATTTAAATATATATTATTTTATTCCTCAATTATACCTCAGTAAAGCAGGAAAAATAGATGTAAAGTTTAATTTGTGTTTCTCTGCCATTTGAAATAAAATCAGTCACTAAAAATGAATAAAGTATCTATTCTGTGAACCAGACCAGGTTAAGAGCTATTCATCAGAAATATATTTTTCTATTTGATTCTATTTTATAGTTTCTATTTCTCTTCTGAGATGTTATAACTTTCACACAATATGAACATATTTTCTTTACATTTATTGAGCACAGTCGTAAAACTTGCTCTAAAATACTTATCTAGTTTTCACATTTTGGTCATGTTGGACTCGGTTTTCATTGACTATGTCTTTGAAATAAATCACCATTTCCTAGGTCTTAAATGTGAAGTAATTTTATATTGTGTCCGGAGCATCATTTGTTGTGGAATTTAAGATCTATTGTATTCTTCCAAAAAGTGTTTCTGTGTGATTGTTTACTTAAAGAGATTAATTTATTTGGACTCACATTGTAAACTCTGCCTTTTAAACGATGGTTCAAATCTTAGTTCAGTTCTTTTTTCCTTAGTTTTGGAGTTTGGAGGTTGGCCCATTTATACATGGCTGAAGGATCAGCCAGACATTTGGGCAACATTTCCACTTAGAATTTAGGGCTTCCTGTTTCGGTTTTCTCCTTTCTGGAATTCCTTTTCTATTTTCTAACATCTATGGTTGTCCCAGACTATTCCTCTGGTTCTTCAGGACAGAAAAATTACACTTTTTGTTTTTAATTGAGATCAACCTTCTTTTCTATCTTTCTTTCTTTTTTTTTTTTTAGAGACAGAGTCTCACTTTGTTGTCCTCAATAGAGTGCTGTGGCGTCACAGCTCATAGCAACCTCCAGCTTTTGGGCTTAGGTGATTTCTTGGGTCAGCCTCCTGAGTAGCTGGGACTACAGACATCCACCACAGTGCCCAGCCATTTTTTTGTTGTTACTGCAATTTGGTGGGGGCTGGGTTCGAACCTGTCACCCTCGGTATATGGGGCCAATGCCCTACTCACTGAACCACAGGCACTACCTGAGTTCAACCTTCTTGATTTGTTTCCCAAGTCACTGACTACAGATTAATTTCAGGCTAAAATCTGTAAAAGTACAAAACTCAAATGAGTATTTTTCTTTTCTTCTATACAACTTCCCTACAAAATCTGCTTTATTTTGGTCATTTAACTTTCCATTGTCTTCAGGATTTTTTTTCCAATTTTATCTATAGTTTATAGTTGCTATCCATAAGAAGGTTGATTTGGTAAGAGCACCTACAAGTTATAAAGATGTGGAAGTCCCCAGTATATACATTTTAAGTTCCAGTTACTGCTAAAAGAAATCTAAGTATTCAAAATTAAATACTTTAAGTCGGTACACTCTTTATTACAACCTGTGAGAAATAAATAAGTATAGTAATGAAAGTATGGATGTAAAATACATACAATTAATGAACAAGGAAAATGCACCCATGTGTTAGGCTGTGGGTCCAACTGAGTTTGAATATGCCTTTGTTAATTATACCTGTATTTTATAGTTGGAAGTAACTCCTAAGGTTGTTAGGGTTATTCTTTTCACATTAGAGGCCAAAGAAGGGGGAGGTCGGTTTTAGTATCTGCCAACTTGTCTTGAAATTATTTATTTGCGTGATTAAATTTGATAATTTTATGCTAAATTTGAAGGAAAGACAAAATCAGGCATTTCCTCACAATCATTCCTTAATCACTTCAGAAAAAGAAACAGCTTTCTCAGCATGAACCACCTAAGGCCCTGAAAGCTACACACCTTCTGTGTCACAAAATAAATCTACAAAGCCATTATATCGATCAATACGCCAAGCTTACCCAACCTTTAAACTGAGGGTGACGTTCTCATTTTATAATATCTTAGCAAGAACTCAGGTGTAGGCCTGGACATAAAAAGCAAAATATCCTGTCTGGCTGGTTTTACTATTTCTTAGCAATGAAGGAGAAGACTTTGAATTACTTGTCAGAAATCAATGTAATTTTTTTTCTCTATTCTCTGTTCTTCTAACCACCTTTGAATGAAGACAGAGAAGGAATTTCACTAACAGGGTATAGCAATGTTAAATTTTTTCTAACATAACTAATTAAAAAGGGGGAAATTCACTCAAGTAGTTGGAGAATGATCCATCTATATCAATGGTGGGCCTCTCCTTGGAAACAAAGGTATTCTCCTTCAGACAATGGAAGTATTTATTCTCTTTTGTATGCTGCAGCATCACAGTCACATGCCAAACCTAAAAAGAACAGCCCCCAAAGGTAGCCGGAGTTCAGGAGAGGTAAATTTGTTTTCTCTCCATCACTTTCCACTCTGCACGGGCTTGCTGGATAGGGTGGCTCAGCTGGAAGGGTGGCTCCCACAACCCCTTCAGCCTCCATGTGACCACATGAGTCATGGCAAGTATCACTGGATGCCACCTACTTCCAATATTACCACCTAAAAGCTGGACTTTAGCCTCAATTAAGGCATCTTTTTAGGTCAGACCCATAGGATCTACCTCTTGCACCATAGAAGTCTTCATTACATATCTAATTCCCCAGTATACTGAAAAGAGTTCCCCTAAACTCCAAACCCCAGGAACTAGTAATCAAGTCCTTCTGAGTTCTCTGCAAAACACTTGACCTTTTTAGTCTCCAGGATGCTTATTACTGATACTTTTATCTTTTGGAATTTTTTGTTACAGCATACCTTCCCCATTGAGTCTGGTCAAGTCACTTCTTAAAGTTCTTCACTTAATTTACTTCATGGCATTAGTTATTCTGCCTCTTTACCAAACTAGTGCCTAAGGTCTTTATATGGGCAAGCCAACACCAAAGCATTGTGTTTGGAATTGGGTATGTTTCCATCTCCATGAGCATATAAACTCATGGGATCAGGGATGTTGCCTGCTAAATATACTACATTATAACCCAGTTCTTAGCTCACTGCCTGACAAAGAGTGAGTGCTTACATATGTTTGCTTTGTGAATTAATGAATACATAAATCAGTAAAATAATTCCACATCCCCCAGGGATAAACAGTAGTACAGCTTTTCTTGCCCTTTCCCTTGCTAACAACTTCACTCCTGAAGTCATGGGTGGGGCAAGGCAAGCTAGCTGCCCACACTAGTAAGGGTTATGATTAAAAACCTATAAAAGAACTGAATAAATTATCAGAGACACCAAACAGAGTGAGAGGAGGGTGGGTTGCAGCTTGATGTAGGAGGTCAGTTTAAGCAGGTGAGGCTAATACTCGTGCTGGGGATCAGCCCAGGAAGATGAGTAAAGCAGCCGCACAGGGGCAACCCAGAGTGGTAAATGCCGCACCCCATCAGGGACGTTGCCCAGCAAGTGGTGTGAGAGCTCAAGCAGCACAATAAAGGCCACCTGTAGAGGTGGGGGCAGCCCATTCTGGACAGTCAGAGCCTGAGTGGGTGAGGTGGTGTGGCTGTGCATGAGAGATGGGGGATCCAGCCTGGGGCAAGTTTCAGAGTTCAAGCAGAAAGAGAAGTAACCGGGCCGAAAGTCCAACCCCATGGCGGCCCATGCTTGGGACAGCTTTGCACAAGATATCAGAAAAGAAGCATAGCTAAAAATAATTCAGATCAGCTTCATCGTGGCATGAAGATCAGCTCAAGTGGGGTGAGAAGATTGCCCGTGGTGAGGAAAAAAATGGCCTAGTTTAGTGGACTATGCACAAGGAGGGTGAGGAGTTGGACACAGGAGGGATAGCAGCAGATAGGAGATTGGTTAACATGTGGAGAGAAAGATAAAGTGAGTAATTCTAACAAAGGCAATGAATCCAGGTTTCTTACTATCACATATAAGGGTTATAAATGGGGAAAGGGGAAAACTAGAATAAATCCTGTGCTGGTGACTTGTTATGAGAAGTATCTGTATAAACACATGGCTTTTAACAGAGACACAGAGAAATACATGCAGATACCAGTGTATGCAGAGGGATGTGTGTATATGCATAAATACCTATCCCACAGTGCCGTCCACTGCAAGGGCCTGGGAGCACTGACACTTTCATATAAATGAGCACATCTCCCACCCAGATTTTGGTTTCTAAATATCATTCTTCACTAAAATGAACTTTGTGCTCCTTGAAAAAATAATAGATTATAGGTTTGGGGCAGGGTAAGAAAAAGCTAGATTGTCATGTTGTGCTATAAAGTGAGAAAGTGCTCTGAAAATTCAGAACGTGTCAAAAAAGACACAGAAACCACATCGAAGAGTCTCTACCCAGATAGAGTATGTATAAAGTTAACATAAAAATAACTAGTGACAATAAAAGATTATAATGTGTCGGGGTCCCTTCATGGTTGCCACTCATCAGGGCTGGGACTGGCCAGGTGTCTGGCCCCCAGCTTATCTAGGTTCCAGATGTGGACCCCTTTGCTGTTATCTCACTCAGGAATAATTCCTCTTAGATCCCTCAGGGCTATTAACTTTAGCAGAAGAGGTGGGGGAGAGAGAGAAAGTCTTTGAGGGAGAAGCAGTCTTAGAAGAATAAGTCTTAGTCCTTTGCAGAGCTTAGTAATCTTCAGCAGAGAGATGCTGTGCTGGCCTTCTGTAAGCAGAAGAAGCGACTAAGTCAGAGTGAGTGCGTCTGTGATAGAATGTACGCACACTCCCGACTGCCTTCTCCTCCAGCCTAATATAGAACTGATCTCATGGCTCTTACCCCACAGGTGTAATGACTGCTGCTGCTCTCATCTCTCAAGCTCTCATGCTTGTTAAGAGAGCTAAATCCCTCCCCATGCCCTTTTCACCATGGTGTTCCATTGTTGAGCTATAAGGCGTTACTTATAACTCTCACTCCTCCTAGCCATAGGCTACATGGGCTGCTACAATAATACATAGAATAAAATAAGAAAATGTTTCTCTACAGATATAAACAACTAGTTGGAAAGTCTGATGAGGGACAAGATATTGACAGGGGAGACCATCCCCACTATATACTTGGGGAAAAGTCAACTGAAAAAGCCTGACAGACACAACGGGTATCAAGTGATCAAAGTTAATATCACTAGTAATTGGGCAAGTTGAAATTTTGCACTTTTTGAAAGGACACAATGAGGGGAAAGAAAAAAAAAACATCACTTTTATGTAATTCTTGCCAATGTACATGACCTGAATCTGGAAGAAATTCATAAAGAAAAACTGAAATTGAGGAACACTGTACCAGAAAAACCAAGCTGCTTCTTCAAAAGTGGCAAGGTCAAGAAGACCAACAAAAGACTGAGTGACAGTACTGGACCTTAGGAGAGGAAAAGACAGGACAATCAGATGTCGTATGTATTGTGAAATGGATCAGTCTACCATAAAGGACATCACAGGCAAAACTGATAGGATTCTTGAACGGGGCCTGAGGATTAAATGGTGTTGCAATCATAATGGCTGTGTAAGAAATCACCGCATACATACAAATCACACCTGTACCACAATAATCACAAATCATTGGGGCAATAGGTCACTGCTTGCTCTCAAATGGTTCAAGGAGGAAAAAAGGATATGTATACTATACTTTCAATATTTCTATAAACTTGTTATTGTTTTGAAATAAAATAAAAGTATATTTTTTTAAAAAATCAATATGTTTTTTGATGGAATGAGGGATAAATTAAGATTGTAAACTTACTCCATCAAGTCCCTTTGGTCCAAGTCCTCAACACAGATCAGACTGACAAGATAAATGTGGTCCAAGTTATCCAGAAATTCCTTCTCTGTCTTCATTCAAATCTACTCTGCACATCTTTACTGTCTACCTTCTTATGTTTACATACACACATGTGCAATATGTACATATACACATTTATAGGATGCCATATGTGCACTATGTTATACATTTATTTGTATATGTATATATGTTCTGTGGAGCAGCCAATGAATTAATCAGCATCTATCTATGCATCAGGAAATAACGTTCCTGTATCTGCATCTATGTTAATGCAAGACATACTCCAGCAGGACAAAGTTATTTAAAGAAAATAAAAGGCAAATTGTGAAGTAAAGTCTTCAGAGAGCCACAAAAAATTGCATTTGACACTCGACTGGCTTTCCATTTAAGTTAATGTGGCAAAGCTAGCTTGCTATTCACAAACCCCTTTCCCTTTCCTCCTGGGCGGGAAGATGGAATGTACTTCTCAAAGCCCTTGTTGGCCTAGATTCATCAATGACTACATGGCGCAGAACCTTCCTCCTCCATCACCATTTCCTCTTTAAATGAGCAAAAATAAGTTCCTACTTTTAAAACCCATGGAATTTATTTTTTTGCCCGCTACAGCACTCTCAGATCTCAGGAGAGACCACAGCTGATTGTGGGTAGGAAACTTCCTCAGTTTTCCTCAGAGTGAAACATTCACAGGATAAAACCAGCCATTCTCTTGCTAAGGTTAACTGCCTCATAAAGGATAAATCTCTTCATTTTGCTAATGAAATCATTCATTTCTTTTTCATCTATCAAAGGACCTTTTTCCAGGAAGGGAGTGAGGAGGAGGAGACAAGATAAATCTGCCACATTTATGTCACTGTTTATCCACCCATCTGTCACCATCTACGTACTAAAGTCTGTTATAGACCAGCTGAAAAATGTCAGATCCTCGTGCATGAGAAAACATGCCCCAAAAAGAATTTGATTACTTTAAATAATTCTAGTCAAGTGTGGCAAATATCAGAGCAGAGGACCTAGGGTGTTATGAAATCAAATAACAGAAAACTGAAGCTGGTCTGGGAGTGAGGACAGGCTTCCCAGAGGAGGGACCAGCAGCGATCCTTCCCAATCCCTCTCTGTAGGGCTTCTGGCTATGTAGGTTTCTGTGCAGCTCCATCCTTCACCATCTGTGAGACTCTCCCTGGCAGTGACCATAAGCCATTTTATCTCTACACTTTGTTGTTTTCAAAAGATCTTCAGTGTTTCCATTGTAAAATGGAACTGGAAACGGATATCTCACAGATTTATTATGAAGTTAAAGACAAATGTATGAGGAAGAGTTCAGAAGACCAACTGATTTACAAAAGGCAAATAACAAACTATCATATTTTTTTAACCTTAAAGACCAAATTTCTTCAACATAATAATGTAATTGAACTACAAGACATATGTATTTTATTCCTCATCTACTTTAGGAGTTGATGTTGTTTTCTGTCATACGTACATATATCTAAATAAAAATAGTTGAGTATTGAATATGTTGTTTCCCTGAATCTTACCATTCTGATACATACATGAGACAGTTCTGGATCACAATGGTTCAAGTTATGATTTTTAAATTCACAATGGTATGAAAACAAAAGGCATTTAGCTGAACTTGTACATTGAACTTTGAAATTTGCTCTTTTCTCAGGCTAGCAATATACACATGGGATACTGGTGGGTGGCAGTGAGCCACAGCTCCCAGTCAGCAGCCATGAGATCGGGATAGAAAACAAAAAATACTCCACAGTGCACTGTCTTGCCGGATGACTTTGCCCAATTGTAAGTTAAGGTAACTATTCTGAGCACATTTCTGGTAGACCACACAGGCTATGATGTTCAGTAGGTTAGATGCATTAAATTTATTTTCAACTTAAAATTTTGAGAAGTAAGTTCAGAAACATCTCCCTGTGTGTGGTGAATTTTGACTGTGACTTTGCTCTCCTCTGTGGATTAATGACTGTATGCATCTTGGCTCAAGTTAACCCCTTTGCCTACCTCCTCATATACAAAGTAATGACCTGGTCAATCCAGGTCATTATCACTATCATCACATTAATATTAGATGTATCTTTTATTAAATATTTACTAGGTATCAGCCATAATCTTTTAAAAAAATGTTTAGGTAATAATAATTCTTATCTTCATAAAATCATAAAATACTTTGAAATATTTACATTTTGTGAATGAGTCTATTGAAGCTTACAGTGCTTGAGTAATCAATTTTCCCAGATTCACAACAATTTGTACCAGACAGATTGAAGCCTATTTGTTTCCAGTGTATCTGTTTTCTGCTGTGCAGAATACCTTCCCATAATGAACTAACAAAATATCTTCTCATACGTTTTATCTTATTGCTATATTTTTTCAGTCACAATCATTATCAGTATATATATTTAATGGGTACATTAAAATGCTATGAATCTGGCTCAGCGCCTGTGGCTTAATCGGCTAAGGCGCCAGCCACGTACACCTAAGGTGGCGGGTTCGAATCCCCAGCCCAGGCCCGCCAAACAACAATGATGGCTGCAACCAAAAAATGGCTGGGCGTTGTGGCAGGCCCCTGTGGTCCCAGCTACTTGGGAGGCGGAGGCAGGAGACTTGCTTGAGCCCAGGAGTTGGAGGTTGCTATGAGCTGTGATGCCATGGCACTCTACCCAGGGGGATAGCTTGAGGCTCCGTCTCAAAAAAAAAAAAAAA